>VZSR01003371.1:14464953-14527003 GCA_013398615.1 Brachypodius melanocephalos | reverse complement strand
AAAGCTCAAGGAACACATCCCAGCAGTCCCATCCTGTTTGTGCAAATCCCCAAGACAGGCTGTGACCTGAGGTCCTGCTGCAGCCCCTGGCACTGAGCCTCTCACTCACTTGGAGCCTGCTGCAGGTGTTTTTCAGGACAGTCACCCAGCAGAGTGGCTGGGACTCCCACCCACTCCAGTGAGGGGCACAGACCCCACTGGCTCCAGCCAGAGAGGGACACCACAGACCAGGGACACCGACACCCCTGGTGTGAGTCCAGCCAATGTCCCTTTGGCAAATGTGTCTGAGTCCAGCATTGTACCTGTTCACACACAGCAGCAACACAGTTTAGAGAAGAAGCTAAATTTAGAGGTAACAAATATTTGAAAGGTCTCTCTTTTTCATTCAAATTTCTTTATTTTTTAATTCAAATTATTAACTCCTCTTAAACACTTTTGCATTTTTTTCTCTCTCTCCTTTCTCTACTGAACTCTTTCATTCCAGCTCATATCACCCATTTGATTTCTGTCACTCGCTTTTGGTAGACTATGTTTTTTGTTGTTGTTTTCAGTTGCTTTCTCTAGTCTTCTTACAATGGTGTTTTCCCCTTTTTGCTTTCATATTTCACAGCACAGACACCGTGTGCCATTGGTTTTTAGCCTCCAGGTTAGAACTGATCTGTCATTTCAGCTGAAGCATCAATTAGTTTTCCTCCACTGCAAAACTCAATTAATGTCCACTAAACCAGATAAACTCAATCTAGTAATTAGTAGAAATTCAATCTCTTTAACAGCTTTTCTTTATGGGTCTGTGCTGCTGTTTGTGACCTGCTAGATGCTTGGAGGGCCTTTCACTGTCCCCACTGTGCCATCTCTGGTGCCAGCCCTTCAGGCTCTTCCCTGGCCAGGAATACCACCATAGAGGTGTCCAGAAGTGTCTGCCCAGTGCCAGGGCCCATTGCACTGTTACTCAAGTTTCCACCTTCTTCACTCTTCATATCCATAAGCCATCTGCAAGATCTCCACTTTCTCAACATCACTTGTTATTTCTGGGGCACTAAATTGTTTGCGAAGAGGCATAGCCAGAGAGAATGATCTCTCATTTATCTTAAAAACCTCTGCCTAATCTGTCTTCTTTCAAGATCTCCACAAGATAAGTAACTTTCTGTTGATGTAAGTTGTGAACATGACAGATAGTTAAAAACTTCTAATAAACAAGAAAAGGGTGGAGGGGAAGAGGAAGGAAACCGCCTAGTTCAGCGTAGCAGTAAATCTGATTCATTGTGCATTTTTTTCATATGCTCACATGATCCACTTCAGGTGAGGTTCTTCTAAAGGAATCAAATAATCTGATATATATGTGTTTCCTGTCATAGAGGACCAGATTAGTTTTACACACACCTAGAGAGTGTGTGTGCAAATGTGTTAAGTGACATTAAATGAATTAAGTCATCTTGATATTCTAGTATACTTTCAGTTATTGCACTTAAGAAACTCTGTAATTTTCAGTGTTTATTCACCTGGAGATGTTTATAACAATTTTAGATAATGTTTACATTGAACATATGTATAGAGACTGTTCATAACATAAGCAGGTTTTCAGATTGAAAAGCTGCATGTATATCATGGAAAGGCATGGTCTGAATGATAAAGCTGTAGTTGGGAAATTTAATGAAGACTGTCAGGAGAAAAGTATGGCCATGTCTCTGCTTTATCACTGTTATACTTTGATGCTTATCTATTCTATTTCTACTTTCCAGTGATACTCCTTAATCCTCTCTTCTTTCATCCTTTTTCCTTTGACAATCGTGCAAATGCCAAACTGCAGTTACTGGTTTTGATAAGATTCTTCGGGCTCTTCACGGTTTTTTGCCTTTCATTTTCAATTGAATCCTGCTGCCTCCTGACTTCCCAGCTGGCTCTGATCTCTAATTTATTGGTAGAGAAGTGTAACTCTCAGTTCCAAATCTGCATCTGCCACTGGGAGACTGATTTATAACAATATGTACATAAGAATTTAAAGTCAAGGAGAACAATCTGGCTTTTAAATTATAGTTCCAAGGTATTCCTTAAATGCTGCCATCCATTTTATTAACTCAGTACCTTCATGGGTGATCTGATGTGCTCTACAGGGTTTTAGTAGTCAGTGAAGTTAATAGGTATATTTTGCAATGAAAAACAGGAAGCTAGGGTCAGTAGAGGAAGAATCAATAAAATGCATGTGTACAGACAAATGAGATTGTACAAGGATGTTTTCCAGGCTTGACAAAAAATGCTGATGATCTGCCAAGTAGCCCACTGACAACTCACACAGTTCCTGGGCAGGTGCTTCCAGAGAACTGAGGCTGAGACTTATAAATATTTATGTTGTACATAATTTCATTCTATTCCCAAGCATACTACACAGAAGGCACATGTACCCTGATTTGTCTCTCTTCCACAAGTCCTGAACTGTGAATATGAATTCTGCACTTCATTTTGTCTCCCCTGCCTCTCCATCTGTGATGAACCATGAACAGTTTAGTGGGGCTGCCAGCCCTTAGGGCTGAAATTGAGCGTAAATCACCATGTCAAGAAAACACTTAATGAATTTCCCTTTCAGTTTTCAGAGTCTTTGTCACTTTTGTCTCAAAATTTAGTATTTAGAAAAATCATCTGTCCAGCCTAGATTTCAGGTCTTATGCTAAATCTCTTCCAAAAATATCACATCCAGAACTAATATAACAGAGAATTTTTTTTCCCATTTTTTATGGGAGGTCATAAAATTCTGTAGGTGAACGAAATCCAAATTCCAGCACTACTGGGAGCTTAACTGTACTGTTAAGGCATTGGAGGTAGCCAGTGGATTGTAAATTCTGCTGACTAAAAATCAGAGTTAGACTTAAACAGTGGGAGCTAACTTGCTGAAATTGCCAAATATAGGAGGGAGACTTTGAGAAGGAAAAAAAAAATTAACAGAAATAAAAAAGCATGAAGAGAAAAAAGAGGGGCAAAAAAGGAGGTAGTTTACGTGTGACTTTTGCCCTTCATTAACAGTGAAGGAGGAAATTGTTGGAAGAATTGTTTCTAGTTTTTGAACTAGAAACGTCCTCCTAAATAGAATAATTACCAGCCCCAAAAGCTTTTAGAGACTCAGTTTACTATGCCTTCTGTGTATCTTTATCACCTAAATCCCACCACAAAAAGGCAGCAATGAGGCAGGTGGGTACTTCTTTGAACAGAGAGCATTTGATGCAAACACCAAAGGTGAGCATGACTTTGGGGCAAGGGCAGCAACAATAAAGTCTCTCTTGTGCTCTTTGTGGATGTTTAAGAGAGACATTCTGATTTATCTTCCACTCCAGCAAAAAGTGGCCTACCTGCCCTTGTTTTCATGCTGACTACAAAGAATTTTCAAAGACACCAGTCACACTTCGAAAGGGAGGTATTTTGCCTCTGAAAACTCCTTTCTAGATGATCTTTCCTGGGGTAGTCTGACCTGTCTCTGTAACAAGAGGGCAGTAGGTAATATATACTGTCTTTCTAAAGCTGGGATCATATGTCTGAAAAAAAGTAAATATATCAAGTTAAGATAGTCTAGGTGTAGATGTATATGATTAGAAATATACAGTCATTTAGTAATCACTTATAACTTTTTGCTTATAAAAATTAATATATCTTTGTAGTTTTTTATAACCAGCAGTGTCAACACAGTGATACTTTTGGTCATGTACAATTTTTAAACTGTAGCAGTTTGGAAAAAAATTGCACTGGCCATATGTACATGTCCTGCTCTTGGTATTAAACCTTGATTAATAAGTTACAGTTCTCTAGTTTAAGTATCTCTACACAGGAGGTTTAGGCCATTGGTGAATTTAACAGTTGCAATTACAGATATCAATCGTGCTAAATAGCAGGCACTCACTCCCACAGGATGCTGTGTGCCCCGTGTCTGTGCACAGGTGGAAGTACAGGGGTACCAAGATGTGAGGATACGTGAGCCGTGCTCCAGTTACAGACCTGTTTGTGAAATGTAAACGCCTCTTGGGACCATTGCCTACAATTCCTACAGAGATGAGTTCTAGGGCACTCCCACAGTGAATTCTGGGAAAAAAATGTGTCTCACAGTTTAATTTTCATTGCTGGGAAACAGATTATTAAATCCATGAGCAAGTAACCTTAATTTGAAGGACCTTCACATCTAGCCCAGGGGAGTTTGTGTCTTACTGGGTTAGGGATAGGAGCTATGACATTTCTAGTCAACATATTATTGAAAAGAAAAAAAACCAACAAACCAAAAGGAGTCTGAAAATTTAGCTTCTCCTGAATATCTGTTTTCAGGCTAAGAGTTACTATTATTTTATTCTAGAAGTTTGAAGAAAATAGCATCAGTCCATCATTATCAGTGTGTTGATAGCTCTTCTTTTCATGACCAGCCACTTTAAAGACTAGTAATAAGAGTTTCCTACTGTGTAAATAATTTTAATCTATTAGATTAATTGGCTTCTTAGTGGTCTCATTAGAGGTTAAGGTTTTTCCTTAACCTGTTTCAAACTGGGCAAATAGTTACAGAATTCACTGAAATTATTACAATATTTCATCTTCATTATCACCTTTAGTGTTTTGACACAGCATAGGCCCGGTGTGTAGCATATTTTCTCTGTTAACTTTTGGGGGTTTTTTAGCTCATGAAAAATCACACTGCAAGTTGCAGAACTGATCAGGAGATCATAACAGCACTACCTTCAGAATAAACTAACTGCAGCTAGCCACTGGGAATGAAAATCTTCCATGCTGCTTTCTCATACTGTGAGCAGATAAACCAATCCCCTCACCTCTGCCCTGACCATAGTGTCAGAATTTTAAATTAGCTGCCAGAAGTGAGTACAGAGCTGTTCCCCTCAGTTACTCCTCTGATATTACTTTCTCCCAGATATATTATTTTGGTTTTGACATTAATCATATTACTGCAAAGCCCATATAGTTTTCACTGAATTCCCTGAGCTTTTGTGTGAGCCTGAAAGTAGCAAAACTGTCTATTTACTCGAGGCGTTTATCTTAATACCATTTACAAATAATACATCCCTTTAAGTTTTTTAGAGCATTGTATACATCATCAGCAATTACATAGGTGTAGACTTATGTAATTATATAAGTAATACATGTGTAGTAAACTTTTGCAAATCTTTACTCAAACAAATAAGATAGCTGTAGATATTTCTGATTCATGTCTATGCCAGAAGAATTCCTAATAAATAAAAAATTCTTACAGATAAAAAATTTCTTTTGTGCTCAGATAGGTACAGTGCAGGCATAGTGTGATACTGCAGACATTACTAGCTTAGACAGCAAGCTACCCATTTAGAGCCTCAGGATTAGTGCCCAAACTAAAAATGAGAAGTTTGAGATTCTATCAGATACCAGGTTGCATTTTTTTTATGCACATTTTATTTATCTGCACTGTTTCTGAGCTGAGCTGATGGTTAAGTGTTACAGGCTAAAAGTGTATTCATTTTTATTATTTGTATTAGAAGGTTTAGACTATCCTGAGACAGTCATTTAGGTCCATCTGACCTTGTGCTCAAGGATTGTTTTGTGTGTTCACCAGAGCTGCTGCTCTCTCAGAGGCAGAATTTGTCTGCTGAAAGTTGGTTGATTTTTCAGGCTGTGGATGAGTCATTCCAGGTTTTCCTCTTTTTTTTTTCGTTCCCTTCCATACTCATATAAGAACTGATTTTTTCCCTCTTTTATTTATAAAGTTTAATATCTTTAAAGCTTCTTGCTTGCTGTTCCCAAATACAAGCACATACTTACAATAGCTTGGGAACAGTTCTACCCATGTCTCTAATGCAAGGATTGAGTGCAATTGCAGCAGAGGGGATAACAAAAGATTATCCTGGTGCCTGTGCCCTTAGCACAGGACCTGTCAGTTGTGTCTTTCATCTCTTGCTCCATCTGTTTTGCACTCTTGCTGTTATGGCAAGAGCCATCATAGAGCAGTGTTTGTGTTTCTGTGCACACAGTTGAGATGAAAAGTGCAGGAGTTGCAAAATGTCCCAGCCAAGCTCTGCCTCTCTCAGGAACATAAATCAGGTATTAAGCTGTTTTACAGGTGTTAAGTCTGCCATTTGCAGCAAATATCCACCAGGCAATGCTTGCTCATATCGAGCAAGGTTGGTTGGTTAGACCTCACAGGAAGATAGTCCAACAATTTCCATCACAGTTAATAAGGGTGATGCTGTTCACCTGCCATACAGCACATGAACATTAGCTATTTGGCCAAACTAGATTTTGAAATGAGAGTATAAATAATATTTATATTTTATATAGAGAGAGTGCCACATATTAAAGAGAAACTGACTACACAGTATGGTTGATATTTTAATACTCAGAAAAGGCAAAAGTACCAGATTGGTTATTACAGTTGCCGAATTCATTATATGGGAAAGCTCAGCCATGGAACTTGAAGTCTTCCAGAAAGGACAACAAAAGATATCTTTGAGATTTCGTTTTGGTTTGGTTTTGTTTTCCGTGTTAAAATTCAGAATGAAATAGACTTGAAAGTCTTTAAAATATTTTAACATTAAAATTTTTACAAACCTTCTTTTACCTTCTGTTGTTTCAAATAAATAATCTGACACTTCTCTGTTAGATGATTTAAGGTGGCTTATAAGAATTTCACAAGAGATGCACGCAGACAAACAAATCCTCTTTATTGGAAAGATGCTGGAAAGATACAAAGACAAAACAATTTTGTTGTCCGGTTCAAAAATTCTGGTTGCCCTTTGCAATTCATGATGGCTGCAATCTGTTTGGCCTTTTCCCATCAGGATTCTGCTCTAATGATGAACTCTGCAGCATGTACAGAAATTGTTCTCAAGCCTATGTTAACAATCCTGATAATGTATTTTTTAGGTTTCCTCTACGCTCAGAACAGTACCAAACGCAGCATTAAAGAGCGACTTATGAAGCTCTTGCCCTGCTCGGCTGCCAAAACGACATCTCCTGTTACTCAAAGCAAGTTTTGTTTTTCATTTTTTTTTTAATTTGCCTTTTTTTTTTTTTTTAAGGTTTGCATGCATCAAAAGCTATACTTTTATTAACTGCTCATTTGAGAGGCAAGATATCTGCTGAAGTAATCATATGGTTTATCAAGGTTTAAAATCTAGTGATGAACAGACTTGTCTGTGCAGAATAGGGTGGCAAGATAGCAGTGCCGTGGTCTGCCACACAGGAGCTGCTGGGTTGGCACTTACAATCTGCAAGTTGTTGAGAAGTGATTCCCTGGTTAAATCTAATACCTGCTCTCCATGTATTCGAAATTAGTAACTTTTTTTTTGCATTTTTATGCACACATCTGTGTGTGCGTGCTATCCAATACACATGGCATGCCATCATAACTGGTCTGGGAGGAAAGGATTGGCCCTGCAGGTTTTGAACTTCAAACTGTATAGGGAACAGCACTTAAAGATGGTGTCTGAGAGAAAAATAGTAATGAGATTGAAAAGAAAGTACATGAATGTGGATACAAGGAAAGGCACACTGATATTATACTGAATGTCTTGATATACTATAGGAAAATAAAATCTCTCTAGTGTAAGTAATAAATATAGAAGGAGTAAGAGATCAATACATAGATACATATATATTCCTAGATAGAGATTAATTTTAATAATAACACTATAATTTCTTCCTATATAAATTGGGTCCTATAGGAGATTTTAAAATATCTCTTTGGACCAAATTAAATCCAGATTAATTTGACTTAATTCTAGGCTCTAATATGAGCACCTAAAACCAGAAGCTGAATGATCCATGTGTTTCCTGTATACTCTTCTGATAAAGCATATCAATCAATCTCAGATAAAAAAGGCCTGCAAGAGCAGTTCCCCATGTCTAGTGAATCCAGGACAACCAAAGGCAACTTGACTAGAAATACAGTCTCCTACTTAATGTCAAGACTTCACAGATATAGATCTAGGGTTTCTTTTTGCTATCCCCCTTCAGTGTCTTGCATATGCTCCTCTGTAGAGAAAACTCTGGTACTTGCTTTCCTTCTAAGTATTTGAGATGATACATTCTGGATGTACACTAATTTATTTTATTTATGGTGTCTTCAGCTGGTATGTTTTAATTGAAAATAAGGTAGCTGAAAAGCTGCAGTTACTGTTGTGGCACTTGTTAATGACTTTCTGAATAAGTTACTTTCAGCTACATGACCTGAGCAGTATAGCCCTAGAGAATAAAAAGAATCAGAGAATCCCAGGTTTGCTTGCATTTGAAGAGAGACCTTTAAAATCATCTGGTGCAGTCCTCCTGCACAAAATCAGGTTGCTCAAAGTTCCATAAAACCTGAACACTCCTAGGGATGGGACATGGAATAGGCAAGAAAATAGAACAGAATTGATAGAAAGTTTGATCTGTTTGAAGTTGCTGGGAGAGTGACATATCCTTATTCCTTGTATAATTTCTGTGTAAGCTCTTCATCTGCACAGGTAATCAAATACATTTAGAATCAGTCTCAGAAACCTTGACCATGTCAAACTTAAATTTTCCTTACTGAAATATTCTCTAAACCAGAAGAGGAGTTGAACTAAAACGAGTATTAAATATTTCCTATTTGAGAACCAAGGGGTAAAAAAGGTGCATTCAATAATTTTCTCTATAATCTCCTCAATAATGAAGTGCTATATTAAGTAAGAATGTCATATCAAGTGAAAATGTTGAATAAGGCTCTCACTGTAGATATATATTGTTATTACTCCATTTTGACATCATGTGCTATTTCATTTCTGCTAGCATGAAAGAAGCAACTTTACACCATCCTAGGAATGAAAACAGCACCACTTACAATAACAATCACATGATGTGAATTCCTTAGAAACTATCAGGGAAATATTTTTTAAACAAGTAATTTATTGAAATACACATAGACTGAATTTGCACTTCTGCGCTTCTATCAATATGTGCTTACAAAGGTTATTTGAAAATGTAAAATCTCATTTCAGCATTTGTATTGAACATATTTCAGTATTCTTAGTGAAGAACAAGCATGTAAAAGAACATTTATTTGTGGGCTCTAGTCTAGTAAGTCTAAACTTAAAACCATCATTCCCTAGACACATGCATGTGCTAGTACACTAGGGTAGGACTAGACTCAATGGTTTTGGAAAAGAAAGACATGCTAAATAATTATTAAATAGTTAAAGAGGCACTAATGTGGAGTCTGTGCAGAGAAATGCACAATTTTTACAGATATGAATAATTTGAAGAGAACATTTGCTTTTTGCAATGTTTTTACCATTTTGTTCTTAAATGAATAATGAAAGATTCAAAGCATATCTCCTGTGACATTTACATTAAAAAATTGTCTTTACTATTTAGCTATAAGAAATCTACTAATTAAAGAAATCAGTAAGAATATTTTGTTTAGTACGTTAATGAGGGATTGTGAACTTGTTTCTCATTTTCAGTTGACATGAAATTTCATTTCTATTAAAAAAAAGTTCTCCTAACTTAACTAGCCTGAAGAAACCAAAGAACTGAAATATCTAATGCCATAGAAATCATTGTTGTTTAGAAATAGATATAAAAAAGGAAATAATAAAAATAGATTTTTCAGACATCTTCTCTTCCCTCATATTTTAAAGTATAGATTTTTTCCAGCTTTTTTACCACTTATGGAAGCTATAAGTGTGAAGAAAAAGATTAAAAACCTACAAATGACTCATGAATGCTAGAGCATTTTAGTCATCACAGTTGGTACATTTTAAGGAAGTTTATGATGATCTTACATTTTTATTATTTCTATCTATAAGACACTAGAGAAGTTGAGTGTGAAGAATGTTATAGTGAACCTTTTCATTAACACCATCAGCCCACTGCAGTCTTCTGCATTCTCACTGAATCATTTAAACACAATAAAAATATTTACTACTAAGGGTATACCGAATATTGTGCTCGGCACATTGTCTTGCCTTTAGCCTCATATTTACTACGTGTATTCGTTTAGCTTCCAGACAAACTTGTAATTGTCTCTCTAGGTAGCCAGATGTTTTTCAAATGAGTGCTCAGAGAACTCGTTTCAAGTTACGCCTTCTTCTGTCTGAAACCAAAGCCCATTAACATCCCATGTAACCATTTGAATATAAAGTACAAGTGAGCTTTCAACAATATTTATTCTCAGGTTGATTTTTTTTGCCAATTTAGTCTAAGTACCTAGTATTGACTTGCAGTTAACCAGGAGAAAAAAAAAAAATCATGTGGATCACACTGAGATCATCTTCCTGAGATGAATGCTCACATCAACATATCTTTCACAGGAGAAAGGACAATGCCTTAAATTCTGTGATTTTTCCAAATAATTTATATATTATTAAATAGCTCTTTAAAGTTTGTTTATTTTTTTATTTGGCTGAACTGTATCTTGTGATGCCAAATTTCTCCCAAGCAGCTGAAAGCTATTATTACTGCATTATAGCAGAACAAAAATATATGAAACTGTAGGCCTAATACTACTTTAATCAAGTATTCTAATACTGTGTGGTTATGAATATTGAACCAAAACCACCTTATTCTAAGAAGAAAGAGTCCCAGATTCTAATGAAATAAAATATGTATCATCAGCATTGTAGAAGTGACAATTAGGCATGTTGTATTGTTATATTTCTATAGTTTGTATAACTCTTAAATCAAAATAAGGCAGTAATTTCTTTTAATAAGTTTGGAGTACTACATAACTTACATTTAATGCTCCAGTGTTTAGAAATGGACACACACATTTGTATTCTTGATCACAAGTGACTGGCATCCTATTTTAAGTTCCTTTAGCTGTTTTATTGAAATTTCACATTTTAAACTCTTCCTAGCAAATAAAATGCATTGCTAATTCTCATTGTTTTAGGACTGCACTCAATTGTGAACCTTGAATGTGTATATCCACATTTTTACTTACTTAAAGAAGAGGTCACTAAAACCATTATGTTCCCCACTTAGGCTGCTCACCCTCAATATTTCTCCCAAAGGGTCAGTTTTATGATAATCCAAGTAAGATCTGCTGCTGAATGTGCAACATCAATTTCACATGCTTTCCATAGGGCAACTTCACAATAAAATCCCAGCCTGATACAGTGAATTCACATCCATTATCTAACTGAAAGAAAAATTTCAGTTTTCTGGAATCACTACAGTTTTATAAAATAGTTTCATTTGGTCAAAGTATAAATATGTATGTTTCATTTTCTGGTGTAAACAGAAAAGTCATACTGAATGTATCATGCATGCTCTTGCAGGATGTTGGCTTTCCAGTTTATTGCTAATACTACTAATGAGATAATATGCAGGCTACTGGATCATCACTGCTATCACTGTTCACTGTTCTTTGCAGCCACAGAAGCAGATGATAGACACCCTTCTCCTATGAGTTCAAAATGGACTCATCATTTATCATTAAAGCTGCAAAAACAAGTCTTTAAGAGAACGTCCTTCCTTCCTTCCTTCCTTCCTTCCTTCCTTCCTTCCTTCCTTCCGTCCTTCCGTCCTTCCGTCCTTCCGTCCTTCCTTCTTCCCTCCCTCCCTCCCTCCCTCCCTCCCTCTGTCTTTTTGAAAGGGTTAAGTGTTTCTACCTCCTGTATTTCTCGTTGAACTTTCCTTCTCTGTCTCTTGTGTTCTGCAGACACTGTAGAAGATGAAATGGAAATGGCCACAGTACGACATAGACCTGAAGCTCTTGAACTGCTGGAAGCACAGAGTAAATTCACAAAGAAGGAACTTCAGATCTTATATAGAGGTTTCAAGAATGTAAGCACTTACTTTTTGAATTTGCAAATGGGATGTGCCACTGCAATCTCAGCAGTGAGAATGACCAACAGGGCAGCTCATGAGATTCAGTAGCTAAATACTGCATGTCTGATCAGATGAGGAAACAATCACTCTGAAATAATCGGTCTAAAGTCATTAAACTATTTGATAAACAAGATTAGATGATAAAGATGCAGACAGAAAGCATCAAGGAGAGAATAATTATAACTTAGGACTTTGTTCAAAGAGAAATTAAAAATTGTGTTGAGGTTGTTTGTCTAAGGATGCAATAATGGAAGAGTCCTGAAGAATTTGGTTAGTAAGAAGAAAAAATTGATTTTTATATTCACAGGAGCTGTCATAAGAAGTAATTGATTTCAACTGCACTAGATCAGTTTTTTATTTGGTGAACAGCTGTAGACAACTTCATCAGTTCTCACTAGTTCTACAAATCTGTAAATTTCTTAGATCCCTTTACTTGGAGTAATTGTGATTTTTTTTTTTCTGATAATGTGTGATGTAGTGGCAGGTCCAATATTTTATTTGGCAGGGTTCCCAACGGAGGACCCCAGTACATGTGTACAGTCTGACTCTTTTTCCAGTGTATACAGCTGCCTTGTAGTGCTAGACTTGTCTTTGGCTTGTGAGGCATGCATGGCTAGTACAGCAATGAAATAAGACCCAAAAAGGTGTTAGTAAGTAGTACCGAACTCTGTTTTCTTCAAAAATAGACCTTTTCTCCATTTATTTTACCTCCATCTGATTAAAAGACATGCAGAATATTGCATGCAGTTGATGTCTGATAGAAAATATTAAAGAAATATTATATTAAAATTAATAGCAAATTTTATTCATTAGTTTTAATGTTAATCTATCATTTTAGCTTTAATTATTGGAACTGTGCAGATGCTATATCTCCTGTTAAGATGAAGCTAAAGATGAATCTAATTGCATTTATCCCCTTGTAGTTTGGTTTTTCTTTCACCCGTCTTGGGTGAAAAGGGACCTCTTGCCCATAGCATTTACTACTTAGATGAGTTAATAAAAACACAGTGAAGCTCCATTATGGAATCAGAGAGGATATCTTCAATAGCTTCTACAAGAAGTGTAAATCTGACAGACTTCTTAGCTCTCCTGTATTCTGTAAAGAAAGCAAGACATGCAAAGGGGTGTTTTAAACATATATATTTGTCAAAAGCTTACAATGCAAGCAAGACAGGGTCACTTAATGTGTCCTGTCTGTATCATTTTCAATTCCAGAAAGTATATAATGTTGGCATGATAGTGATTAACAGTGATTGCTCTTAAAAGCTTTTCATTTCCTCAGGGTTCCAGAGAACATTCCCCTGCTAATGACAATATTCTCCAGGCATTGCAAATCATGATCTAATGTCCCTAATTATCTAAGGCAAAAAGGTACAAAGTATAGTGGATAAAATAAGCTTTCTGTCTGTTCCTCCAAGATTAATTATTTTTAGAGTTTCAGAAACTAAGAACCTTGATATTTCTTTGCATAAAATGAAGTATGGAGAAAGAGAATAGGTTATAAGGAAGTATTTTAATTGATACCTTTTTTAGCATTTTCTGAAAAGAGGAATTCCAGCTCTTCATATGCTTTTCTGTTCCAAGATGTAAGTTCTACTTACATCAAAGGAATATTAATGGTAAGACATGGTAATACATCTTTATCCATATGTTTCATTTTCTTATCAGTGCATTAGAATTAATGTATAACATATGTTTGACTAGATAGAGTTAATGGACTTTAACTTCAGTGTTTTTGTGTATAGTATCATTGCAAAATTATTAATTACGATCTAAAAGGCTGTAAAGCATGCCCAGGGCTAGTGACTCTTACAAAGATAAATCAGTTTAAAGTACTATTCTTCAGCCCAAGCATTATATTTCAGAAATGGATGATTTCAAACTTTTTTGTTGAGTTGGAGTTTGTTTTATTTTTTATATTAACAGTTTGTACTGCAATATATGGTGCTAGATGACAGTTCTCTAATCACTTCAGAGAACTGCTAGGACAAGTCTACCTCAGCTCTATGAGCAGCTTGTCTATGCTGATTAGTTCACCTTTCCTGTCACATATCTACCTTTTATCAAAACTGTCTTGAGTGCTTTTATCAAAACTGTCTTGAGTGGCTTTGGTGGGTACAATCCACAATGGGATTGCAATGTCTCCCATGGTCTGCACTCGGACCATCTCCTCTTGCAGTGCTCCATCATCCTCTTCTGCCTGCCCCAGGCCACCTGCCTTCCACACTGTGCTCCAGCTTAGTGCTATCCTGACAGGATTTCCACCCCTGTGTGCTTCGTGTACCAATCTCTCCTGAGTGCCACCCAGCTGGACAGACTTGGTTGGGCATGAGCCAGCAAATGTGTCTGTCCATGCAGAAAAGGCAGCTCTGCTTTAGGTGAGGCATTTCCAGCAGGTCAAGGGAGTCCTGGGAGGCCACACCAGCCTTTCACTCAGCACTGGTGAGGCACATCTGAAGTGCTGTGGCCTGTTCTGGGCTCTCCAGTAAAACAAAAGTATGGACATACTGGAGAGAGTCCAGCAAACGTGTCTGGGGGGCTGGAGCACCTCTCCTGTGGGGTGAGGCTGGGAAAGCTGAGACTGATCAGTCTGGAGAAGAGAAAGCTCAGCAGGGATCTTACCAGCATATGTAAATAACTGAAGGGAGAGTGTAAAGATGGAGCCAGGCTCTTTTCAGTAGTCTCCAATGCCAGGACCAGAGGCAGTAGGCACAAAGTGAAACACAGGATGTTCCCTCTGTACATCAATAAACACTTTTTCACTGTGAGGGTAACTGACTGCCAGTACTGGTTGCCCACTGGGTTTGTAGCTTCTTCCTGCTTGAAGATATCCAATAATTTCCACTAAGAAGGAAACTACTGAAAAGATTTAATGAATCACACAGGCACACATATTTAACGTGATATCATCAAAATCCTGTGCTGATCCTACCTCTGTGCTTTATGCTTTTCATCTGATATTTGCCTGGCTTGCTATCTCTTCAATAAGTTAAGTATATAAAGCAAGATAAATTAAAGCATGAACTTAAGTTACTGTAGTTCTGCTGATGTTGTAGTCCTGTTAAATGAAATTAGCAGCATCCTACAGCACATTAATACTAATTCAAAAGCTTTTGTCTACAGAATCTCACTCCTGCTTATTTCCCTGAATCCTGTCAACTTTTAGGATGTCTGTTCTGAGATCGGGATGAAGAGAACTTTTCACAACTTACCTCCAGTTATTTGTTATTTCTGACTTCAAATTGCTTACATGTAATTCTGACTGATTTCAGATGAGAAAGCAGTAAATTATGCCTGCATTTCTGTAGTGTTGATGATTACAAAGTTTGATTTATTATCATCAATTTGATTTTCCACTGTACACAAATTACATGCAAAATCCAGGCAGGAGTACAGGGTCTCACAGAGCATCTTTGTGCGTATATAAACACCTGAAAGCTTTAGAAAGTCTCAGATCACATTGTAGTAGAGATGACACTCTGAGTAAGAAAGAGGTAGAGTATAATTGCAGGGAATGCTCAAAGATGATTGAAATGCCTTTGGGACAATGCCTGTTTTGGTAGAACTCAAAGTCAACATTTAAAATGAAAGGGGATGTACACTAAAGAAAATGTAAGGAGGTGAGATAAGCGCCTTCAGATGACTTAACAACTATTATATAGAAAATTATCAAGGGAGAACTTATGTCTATATTATGTAATTTAGCCATTTTTAAGCTTCTATACTATCCTTGAAAAATGAGCTTAATATAAGGCCTAAGCCCTTCTCAGACTGAAAAGGTTGTCCCCAGCACTCTGGCTTTACAATATTCCTGTGCTGTTGTTGATGAATTGTTGCTCAGCTGCCATCACAGTGGGACATTTCCAATTTGTATTTGGCTTCCTGTCATCCCATTTCTTGTAAATTGAAATTGTGATTGCTGCAGTCATTAACCTTTCAAACCAATGGCTCAGTGGCAGTTCTAGTACAAGTGGCACTTCACAATAAATTGTACAGACTATCAAGCATGGACTCAACATGTGGTCTTTCTTTATCTTTTGTCCATTGATAGATCTCTCCCAGTTTTAAAAACGTCCATTTAAAAAATATCTAGATGGTGCTTTCGCTGTACAAAAGATGCTCCTGTGCTAAAATTAAATTTTAATAGTCTTTTCATTTTGGTTGGTTACTCTTGTAAAAATTTCTGTAGAGCTCTGTGTTGGGAAACTCCTAGACTTTTCCAGAAAACTGGAAGGATTTTTCATGAACCTTTATCACACCTGGCTGTATGTCAGAGAAAATGTAAATTGAAGTCATAAATGCATAAAAATCTTTGTGGACACATACTGGAGCTTTAAATAGGCAGCTCCACACTTTGACATTTATTGGGAAAATGGCATTTCTAAGACACTTTTCTTCCCTTTTGCAAATGAGACAAAGAATGATAAATCTGTCAATGTTACAGCTCAAAGATTGGTTCCCTCATCACACTACCCATCTATGTGTGTAAGTTGAAAAATGCCAATTTATTCAGAGATTTTTCTGTTTCAGTTATGGTTTGGTGGAAGCACTGTATCACTGTATGTTGCATCACAGAAAGTTTAATGGAAGCTAGTTTTAGAGGTGATAAAACTCATTTTTAGATTGTCTAAAGCATTTGAGTTTTGTGTTTGAACATTTTCCCATTTAATTCAAGTTTTAAAAAATGAAAATTGTGAATTTTGTGTAAATAATTGAGATTTAGAAGAGCAGAATTGAGATGGTACATGGAATACAAATAATTTTCACTGTATAAATATTTTTTCTACTCCTGCAATTTTTTGTTTAACAATGAAGATGAAAGTTGGGCCTCTAATGTGCGTTTTGCAGGATATGCACTAACCATATCATCTCAATGTAATTTTGAGTACTGAAGTTAAAATTTTCAGAATGATTTAACTTTACTTAAATATTTGTATGCATGATATTCTAGTAATACTATATGCATTTGATTTTTCACTGCAATTAGAACCTACTTGGTAAAAAGAAGGTATGAGAAACATATCTCAGTGTCCTGCACAGGGATGGCTTTTACCTTTATGGCTATGCTACTCGCACAGCCTCTGACCTATAGCTAATAGAGGTGTACAGTTCTGTATTTCATTGCTGTCTTTCAAATGTAGTTTCTAAGATAATCAATGTCTTGATTAGAAATTATTTAGTATAAACTGAAGTCTTGTACTGACAAGGGACATAAACATTTGACTATTGAAGAGATTAAAAAATGGGAATTACAAAGAGTTAAAATACCTCTGTGATGATCCAAAACAGATATTTTGGAACTCCATTCCATTTTCCTTGCTTTTTTACTTAACCTTTTCCACCTGTTCTAAAGCATGACAAGGGACAATAACAACATAATCCTCTTAGTTTATATCTCTGGAACATTGTATATTATGAAACAGAGGCTTTCACGCTACAAGAAGCAATGATTTAGTTTGGATCAGCTTTCTCTGAATTGGCCGTGTCACCTATCTCACAGATAATAGAATGTTTTCAGTTTGTTGTCATCACATTCAGTTCTATACTGAAATACTCTATTTACTGCAATGAGTAAATGCAGTTTCAAGATTAATACAGGCCAGAACAGAGAGGAAAAACCCCAAACTTAGCATGAGTGGAAATGGCATTAGTGCCAGAGTATTTTACCCCTGATATCAGTCCTCCAAAGCTTGTTCTTGTAGGTGAAGTAGCTTAGAGCTTAAAAATGCTTTTCAACCTCCCATATGGAGCCCTAGGAAAGCAAAGATTTTCCACTTGACCAGCAGTTGGAGCAGCTGCTTTTCCTCAAGATTTGATGACTGTCTGCACAAGTCTTAGGGCTTCACAGCATGCAGTCTTAGCAAGATCTTTCCAGATGCAGAATTTCTGACCCAACAGAAGAGAGCCTAGAAAAAAAAAAATAGATCAGTTAAATGTTCCTACCTGGTTTTCTTGGCCAACATGAATCAATACTAAAACCATTTGAGCCATATCCCTCAGTGACTCTGAATAACAAACAGAGGATGCTGTACTGGGCACCAGCACATTAGACATTCCCATTGTGCTGAAAGCTTTTGGAGAGGTGCTGACCCCTCTGCACAAAGCAATGTTTGAACACCAGTGTTGTGGACATACAGAGGTTGTACATACAAAGAAGCACCAACAAATTGTCTTTCCAGACAGACATAATGATGACAGCTGAACAGTGTGCCTCATGCACATAAACCTGCTGAACTTAGAGCATAGAAATGCCAATAAATGAAAAAAAAATTAAAGTTCTAAATCTTACAAGAAAATCAGATAGTAGTAATTCAAACTGAAAATTAACACCTCCCCATATTAGAAAACTCCTGTGATTTGTTTGTCTTAATAAACTAAATGATAGACAACAGCATAATGAAGCTCAAGCAAATAAGCCTAGAAGGTAGATACCATGTGTGCTGTCAATAGACAGATTTCTGTAAACCTTCTTTTTCTCTCTAGGGTTTCAGTAGACATGTATAATGCACATAGCTCAAATCTCCCCTTTTTAAAATTGAATTCTTGTTTTCCAGTTGTACCTGAGATCAATTGTTTTCTCAACTTTAGATGACTGAAGAATAACTTTAAAATAACCAGCCCTTGCCAAGGAAGAATTTTGCTATTATTTTACAAAAGCCCTGGCATTCATTTGCTAGGGACTTAGAGGGAACTCTTCCATATTTCAAACAAGGCTATGTGAAAATCTTTTAACAAACTGAGCAATAAAAAATTCTTACATTCATCATATATTTCCTTCAAGTGTTAGTAAAGAGACTTGAAACATTTCAAAAATTTTTCAAGTAAAATAATTTGGAAGTACAGTTTGACAGACCCAGAGTATAGTTTTCAGTTGTTACAAATTTACAGATCTTAATGTGTTCAGCAGAGATATTTGTTTCAATTAGTCTCACAGTTACTGGCAGAGATTGAAACTTCTTTCTGAAAGTTAATAATGTACTCAGTCCCTGCACTTCTATTCATCTCATGGCTTGCACAGAGATACTTCACATCATGCTCACTAGGGAAAAAATGCTCTCTAGCTTTCCAAGGACTGTATTCATAATAGTGGCTGCTTGCTCATGAATTGTCTCTGAAGAAGATAGATGCCAAATCTCTAATTAAGAAACATACAAAAAACTGTGATTTGAAGTACCCAGTAGTAATAGTAGTCCAGAGTACCAAATGCCTCTAAAGCTCTTCTTCTTCTTCTTCTTAAAAAAAAGAAAAAAAATTTTGGTGGAATTTTGTCATTCTGTGTGCTTGTGAGCCCCTCCTGTCTGGAATTGGCAGTGCCCTGTCCTGTGCTCTGGTGTGCTCTCCCTGGGGCTGACAAGTGCCAGTTTGACACTTGAAGCACAGTGCAGACCTTGTGCTTTACCAGCCACATGCTCAGCGTAGCTCATCTGCTGGAAGAGCTGTTTTCTACTACATGAGCTTTTACGTGCACCAGTTTGGAATATAAATGTTTATGTACTAGAATACGAGCAGCCAAATGTCGTCTTTGGCTACAGCTCACTGCAGTTCCTTTTTTGCAGCATCTGGTCTAAGCACTACAGAGCCTGGTATTTGAATTATGAGCAATGGTTGGATTTCAGTTTCTGGATAATCACTAACATTAGAGAAGTAACATTTGGTGCAATGCAGCTCTGCTGATGTTGTAATTTAAAAATTTAGTAAGGAGACACCTCTTACTCTCCTTTCTCTGCCCATCCTGTTTTCATCATGAGGTGCAATGCATATTAACTGTAACTGCTATAAACACTATCCTTAATAACACATGGCTTAACATAAAATTGTTCTGTTAGAATATTTATCACTTGAGACAGAAGCATTCAAAAATCCCTCTGTCTGGCTTTCTTGCTACCAATTTCCTTACTTTTAAAGACCTTTAAAGAATTTGTGCACAAAATGTTATAATTCTTTATTAAGTCTCGTAGTAAGTTGTCTCTCTGTTCCCCTCCAATTCTGATGCAGCATGTGGACACATGCATTTTCAGGTGGGGATCCTAAGCCTGCAGAATGGTGAAACTTCCAGATGGTGCAGTTCAACCTTTTGGGTCCTATGGACTTGACAGATAAATCCTATTTGTGCTGGACTCAGGGATCTGTCATGGATCTCAGGAATTTCCAAATAATTTCGGATCTTTATATTTTTTTCTACTTTAAATTTCTGATCAATATGAACAAAATTAGCAACATGCAGGTTTTGTCAGAAATCAGCAAAACAGATGAAAGTCCTTTCATTATTTTAACAGAATTAATTTCTCTTTACAAATGTCTTTAGATCAACATCTATGCTAAAAATAAACACTGGTAAATCTTCAAATAAAACAGCAAATCACAAGTGACAAAGCTGCAAGGTCAAGTCTCTCAATGTCAGGGAAGTTTATTACAAGTCTTGGGTCAACCTGCATTTACCTTTGAGTGAAAGTGCCTGACAGAGCCCCGATTCTTTGGATCAGCTGGACATTTGTGCAGTTGCACTTCAGTTATGTGAATGATTCTCATACTAGCTTTCAAGTAATGGAATTGATTCAACCCAATGAATTCCATTGTGAAATATTCTTAAAAGATCTTAGATACGGTGAGTGTCAGAGGGGAAACGGGAGCCAATAACTCAGAAGATGGCATGATTCGGTAAACACAGCATGAAACTAGAAGTCTAAAGACTCCAACCTTTTGGCTCTCTGGCTGGCTTATTAACTGCCACACACCTTTAAAAGCCTTAACTGTCTCACTAAAAAGCCTTCTGGGTTGCCTGAGAGCATTAACCAGTGCTTCAGGGCCTGCGTGGGCTCCACATTGACAGCTGCCTAATTTAATGTCTCTGGTCTGACAGCCAGAACCTTTCAGAGGGTCCCTGGCTATCTGAGAGATTGCTTCTCAGCCATTGATCAAAGCCTCCTCAGACACGTCTTGGGAACAAAGTGGGGAGTACCAGTGGGGGGGCTGGTGGCTGTGGGAAATTGAACTTTCCCAGGAGCTGGAGATAGCAAAGTTCATCCCTGGAGGAGAGAAAAACGAACACTGAATTCCTCTGTGTTAAGAGCGAAATGCGTGGGCAGTATATTTGAGGGAATGGCCAAGCTCCATATCTGTCAAGTGGAAATCACAGTAAACTCCTGCCCGAAAAAACACTGATCAAGGAAGCACTTTATGTGCACTTTATGCATTTCTAACAATTATTTACTCACTCCATATATGCATCTCTGACACTGTGATGCTTCAGAGTGGCCTCACATAAAAGAAGTGCCGAGAACAACTTTAAAAGCGAACTCCCAGTGACTGAATATAGCAGTATTTGTATCTGACATACTATCTACAAGCAATTACAAATATCAGAACAACATATGATTTTTCTTGTGATTTAAAAAGTCAGCATTAAGCACTGTATTTAAATGCACAAGCTACCAAGTCTACTTCACTGAAAAAGAGGCATAGTACCCACCCCTGTAATGGAGCATAAATGATGGCAGCCTTAATTTCTAATTCTGTTCTCAGAATCAGTGGTTACAGGACAAAGACAAACTTAATGTGCCATAGACTTAGCAGACTGTGCAAGGAGTTCTTATGTCCAGCAATTTCAGCCTTGATGTGTCGCCATAAGGAATGATACAACCATGAGGAATGAAATCTTTTTTTTTTAGGATTGAACTGATTGATAGATGACTCTTTTTTAGATGTATCTGATTCTCTAGTTCTTTTTTTTATTCTTCCTGTTAGCTGTTTTAACTGGGAAATGTCTTTCCAATTTTTTATTTCTCTATGCTGTTCATGTTTTCATGAAAATATGCCAGCAAATATCAATCACCATTTATATAGGTTTATTTAAGTATTCAGTTCCAATGATTTGACTTATGCTACAAATTTTAGATATGCTGCCAAAAGCAATGTATGAAGTATCCACATAAGGAAAGGAAAGCTCCACAACAGTCTAAAGGAGATTCATGTGGTTCGTTTAGATGTTTTGCTGTGCTAAAATAATTATCAGTTCATATGCCTTGCTAAACTTCAAATTCCATTCTGATGCTTTTCTCATGTCTTTTAATTGTAGGAATAATATCTCCTTTATAAGCAGTAATGGTGCATTCTCCCTTGTCTTATGGAACTGTTCACCCCTCCTTCTTAAAAGGATTTAGATGTATGGCCACAGAGCCCACTCTGGTCCTTCCATGAGCAATAGAGCTCCTGTGGTCAAGTGTCTTCTCCTTATCATGGACCTGCGCTCTGGGGAGACCTTTGGGCAGCAGAGGAAAGTATCAGAGTGCTGTGCTGGTGGACTGAGACAGCACAGAGGTGACAGTGAGGTTTTGGTACACGGGGAGGTGACCCAGACTTCCTCTAGGATGAGGCACATTGCCCTCACTCTGTGGACAGGGAAGAGGCATTTCTTCCCACAGACCACATCTCTCTCTCACCCACAGCAGCCTCTTACACATCATTGCTTCAACTGTGTCTGATTTTCCCCACTGTACTTGGTGAATCAGCTCCAACTTATGCTAATGTCAGGCTCAGTTTTATAAATATTTATGCAGGTAAGCACATTTGTTCTTCTGTTTGCACTGCTGGGGCCCTTCTCCTGAGACAAAGTGTTGTTAGTAGTGGAGAAAGCAAAAACCTTTGTTAAAGGGTAAATGTATTACCATATAAAATATAAATAATGAGCACAGTGTTTGATTTTCAGTGTTTAAACCAATCCTCATTGAATTTTATGTTCTTTGCCATTTCTTCAAGCTGGCAGGAAGCTGTAGGCATTGAAATTCCTCGGTCTTTTCATTGTATTTAGCACTAACCAAATATTGACCTGTCTGCCTTTACCATTGCACATCTTTGAAAGAAAAAAAGAACCACTCTTAAAAATACTGGAATAGCATGACTTAGGACACACTTTCAGCCTGACTATCTTTCATTCAGTCATGTGTCTCAGGATACCAAAACTCAGTGTTCTTACTTCATTATTAAAATGAAAATTTGGTTTGATGTCAGTACTTATTATCAAGTTGATTGACAAGCATTTAAGACAGGATATAGAATATTTTTGCACCCTTGATTGACATGCTGCCTCTGCTTCATAAATACCTTGAGCTAAATTCAGGCTTTTCCATTTTCAGATATGGCTATATAAAGATGGCACAAGTCCACTAACATTTAGCAGAAGGTTGTTAGTACAGTTTCTTCCTCAGTGAATCTTCCACTCTTTGAGGATACAAGGAGCTTCTAGGGTAAACAAAAACACCCTCATGTAAGAAAAACAAAATAAATGCCTCCATAATTTAAAAGAAGAGAACTGACCTACCTTAAAATATTGCTTTTAGGGACTCGTAAATTCTCCTTTCTGCTCAAGAGAATCTCTTGAGTGGGTCTAACAGAGTACAACTGAGAAACCAGCACTTGCTAATTTGGAGCTATTCCTTCTCCTCTCACCTAGGGTTTCAGCTGATTTAAAGGAACTTGATTAAAAGAACTCACATGGGAATGTGTGAAGGGCAAGTCACCAAAGCAGTGCTCACCTAAGTACAGCTTTTCCCAAGAGGGTGAGCACCTTGTATTTGCCAAAGTGTTTACAACAAGCTGCACTGCTGAAGTATGGGTTCTGCTGCATTTAGTTTAATTATATTTCCTGCTTATGTGTCAAGTCAGGATTGTAAAATGCCGTCCTGCAGTGACAAATAAGGGCAGAAACACTAAGCACTGCTCAGATGCCAGGGATTCATCCATGAAATTTAGGGTTTCAAGCTTTAAGGTGAGCTTTTAAGTTCAGATCTTTAGCCGTGTTGTTTAGTGTTGTTTAACTGCCCATGCTAATAATAAAAAACTAAAAAATTCGCTAGTTAGTAGGCATTGCTAAACAAAGAATGGCTCTGATTAAAAGCATTTGCTGGCGCCTCGCCCGCTGAGTTGTGGAAGCAGTCAAAGTGTTGATTGTTATTTACTGTGTGAAGCCACACATGCTGGATGTGAGCCAGTTCTTTTATTTCTGCTTGTTTTCCTCTGAAACTGCCATAGAAGGTAGGAGGTGGAAAGAAGCTTTTGTTCATTAGAGTATCCTCCAGTGGGAGGCTTAAAATGTGGTACATCTTTGCTGTGTCATAGGGAAACATCATTGTATCTATTCTACCAGTGGATAAGTAGAAGTAAGTTTTGTGTTTTACCTGATGAGACAAAGATTGAAAAGAGTTTTTACATGTATTTCACCAATAGATGTAAATGGAGATGCTGTCAAATCACAACTGCCACAACATTCCTAGAAATGTAGACTGTTGCCTCTGAGCTATAAAATGGGTTTACAACTCCTGTGACAGAAATGAAAATGCAACAACCTGAGATATTCCCCTCGTGAGTCTTTAGCTGAAGTAATCCTACTGTACTTTAAGTCAAAGAGGACAGATCAAAAGGAAAGTTGTCCCTTTATACTCAGCGATTAGTGCTCCCTGTTTGGATCTGCCTTCTTTCCTTTGAGCCTTGTAAAACAGCTTAAGCTTTGCACTGGTAACCAAACAGGCAAATTCATCGAAAGGTTTAAGAGTAGGGACAAAAGACTTTCTGGAGTAAATGTCCCTAACCATCCCTAACCACTTCCATAACCATTGCTCTGGGTTTCATTCCATAGAGCTTCTGTAAAGACTGGATAAAATATTTCTTTTCCACCATCACTATTATCTCTTTAGGCTCACAACTATATTCAAGGATGCAAGACTAGACTATGTTCTTTTGTGTCCTGATCTATAAGGATTGATTTTGCAATAAATGAAAACAAGAGCATTAGGGAGATATTTGGGCCTTCTTGAAGTAAAAAAATCTGATCCAAGATATAATTTTGGTTACACGTATTTCATCATTCATCACTTTTTTTGTTACAACACCTTTCTCTATGATGGCATGGAAGTTATTTGTAAAAATGCAAATCAAATATTTTTTTCAATAAAGAAGAGGTGCTGTGAAAGCAATTTTTATAGCCTGCTCCTGAGAAAACTAGCATGAGAAACCAATTAAAAAAAAAAAGAAAACCAAGAACGAATTCAATTTCAATAGACAGAAGATTAAATTAATAGCTGTCCCTTTCGTGATAACACAAAATATAGGAGTGAAAATTGAAGTTATAAACACCCATAGTTTTCAATACAATTGAGTTGAACATAGATTATTTATTAGAGAAAATGAGTCAAAATTCATCCAACTAGAAATAGATCATTATAAATATATACATATGTATAACATATATTGTTATACATAATGGGGACAATATTCCACAGAGGAAAAGTATCTTAGTTCTGGCCTTAAAATTTTCAAAAAAACTAATTTCCAGTAGCGTAATAAATAAAAATTAAAATCCTCACAGCACCTTTTATTTTGAGCTTTTCCAATTTCTACTCTCTGAGTATCTTCGTGTGTCTTACACATGCTGATATACTGGGACTCAACTCTCCTAGGAAGTAGGAAAGGCTTGGAGCCTGTTTGCTGGCCAGCACTCTGGACTGGGCACCCAGTGCAATGTGTTCAAAATTCTCCTTTACCCATTTCTTCCATGGCAGTCTCTGCTCTTGTCTCTGCATGTTTCTTGGTAATGAACAGCAGCTCCTTCCACAGCCTTTCAGAAGAAAGGCAGGTAAGGTCTGGACTTGTTCCATTATAGCATAGCTCTGGGCAGACCCCAAAATAATAGGTCTAAAGGTAGAATAAAGCAAATTGTCATCATTTGTGAGCAGTTTGAGACATTGTCCTGCCAATCATCCTCCCAGTGCTTTGGCAAACTGGATTTTACTGTAGGCAAACAGCAAAACTCGAGGAGAACAGAATTGGGTGAATAATATAATTGTCTGATCAAAAGAGCCAATGCAGGCATCTCTTCTGTAGGCATTGCAATTACCTCATACATGCACTGGTTTCCTAAAAACTTCCTCAAAGCTCTCATTTGATGAGCTGACATGTTGAATGATAAATGTATACAAAGGAGACTAAATGTTTCTCTCCTTCAGGTAGCTTCAAAAAGAGGTCTTTAAATGCAGGAGTCCAAATACTGACAATGTACCAGTCCAGAAAGGCACCAGTTCAAAGAAGCTGATCAGAGAAATTACTGTCAGAAATAGAATACAAAGACATGGGAGTTTTCCTTTTAGTTCATGGTTGAAGCAACCCCTTGAAATGTTACCAACACCTAATGGGCAATACTTTGCTTGTATTTTCATCTCTGTGAATTTGTTGCTCTCTTGGGGACATCTATGGCAGGAAAACAGCGGCTCTCTTCTCCCTGCATAATCTTCTGTTATTTATTCTTTTAGAAGTATTTAGAGAAAAGAAAAATAAAAAAGAAAAGCAGCATAAATATGATCATCTGTGATTTCTTAAAATCTGTATTAATGAGAAAAAGCCTTTTGAACTGTCTGACTATTCTCAGGTTATTTTTTCCAGTCTTAATTTCCAGAGCTCTGTTCAGCCGCATTTAAAATATTTCAAGAGAGAGGTTTTTCTCTGAATTAGTTTTCTGAGGCTGCTTCTCAGGCTAGTGCATGGCACCTCTTTTAAGCATATCTTTTGAGGTATTTTTTATATTACACTTGTTTTCCCTTTAACAGCTTCAAAACCTTCTCTCCCCCAGACGCCTCATTTTCTTTGCATCATCTACTTTGAAGTCCTGCTAGAGTAAGTTCATTTTTATTAGCTGCTGCAGGATTTTTACCCTGCCCTTGGTGTTTCTTCTATGTTGGTCAGTAGTGTGATCAGAACCCCAGAAATGCCACCCAGCCCCTTTTCACAAAGATATTTTCTGATATGTGTTCTGTGCTTTTATGAAATAAACCAGTATCAAAAGTGAACCTTGTATTCTAGGAGTACTTTTGGGACAAATAATTAATCACACTCACTCTCACTTCAAAATAAATAGGTGATGATATCTATTCCTCTTGAATACAGAATGGACAAGTTTATTTATATTTACTACAGGGAAACTAGTTACAAAATTACAAAATTATTTGGTTTTTAATTTAAAATAAATTATAAATTTATTTATTCTCAGCATGCAGCTCTAAGGTCGGTCAAAATTTCAGTTTAGCCCTGTTGGTATTTGGTAAATACATCTTTAATTCAAAAGTATTCCCGAGTAAAATGGCTACAATACTGATGAATGAATGTATTGAATTATAGAAATTTACTAAATAAAATAAATGAAATCATTACATTTCTTAGGGGGAAGTGTCTGGTTAGATTCAACCGCATGAAAGAGAAGGAGTCTGAAGGTGTATTCCTAGAAAGCATGTGCACATAGAGCATATAAGTACATGCAAAAAGAGAAGGTATTTAAATCAATAGACATGAACATGTATATAAAATTAAGTATGAAAACTGAAACAGTAGATGAAGCATGTGATGGGAAACTTGTCATGCAAAAGTCTATAAGTAAAAGATGTTCAAGGTTGCCAAAACTCCAGCTTTATCCATCATTTAAAATTGCTTGTTATATAGACGAAAGTCTGAGCTTTGAGTTTTTCTCCTTCATTGTCTTTTCTATATTTCACTATTTCTCCACTTTTGTGTCTTGGTTTGCCTCTTGTCTGAAAAAGACATTGATTAGGTAGCAAAGAAGAATCACCTACTGCAGTATTTTAAAAAATACTGAAGGAGAGATGTTTTAGATAATATGAGGCTTGTAAATAATTTACAGGGTTTGGAGTGGTTCATAAGACCATGTACTCTAGGTGTAATTTCCCAGCAGCAAAATTGCAAGCAAGAGAGATAATCAAAAAGCAGAATCATAATTATTGTTCTCTGTCTGTTTGTCAATTTATATTATTTTCTCTTTAAAAGAGAGAGAACTGGACTCAGTTCAAGTTGAACATCCCCTCCTTTTTATTCTCCAGAAGGAATATCTAATATATGAATGCAATTTTAAGAGATTGCCAAACAGAAATTTGCTGTAATGAAATAAATTATATTCAGATCAAGGAAAGAAAGAAAATGGGAAACTGTTTAAATTACCTTTACCTTTTTCTTTCAAACTATTTAATTATTTTCCTCTCTTTTATAAGATCTAATGAGAGGTTAGATAGATTTTTTTTAATTATAGTTGATACAGTGGAAGAAGTCAGCAATAGCTTGACATAAAACCTTGGGGTGTACTTAACAATTACAATATTTAATCTCTTTCCCTGAACTGCACAAATCTCCTGATAAACACAATAAAGCCAGATTTATGAGTCAAGAAAAGTACAGTCATAGAGGTGAATGATGTTGGCCACATATATTTTAGAATTAAATTATTCAAGATCAGAAGAGCCCCCTGTCGTGTAGAGTCTCAGAGGAAAGATGCATGCTAAAGAAAGAAAAGTTTGAGCTGATATTTCTGGTAAATGTAATTGGCCAGCATCTCAGATTTTAATGAATGTCTTTAAGACACCATTTCTACAGACCTTCAAGGATGGAAAAGGTAAAGTGTTACTGGCAATGGTGTGGCAGAGAACAGAGGAAACTACAGAGGGACAAGCTAGAGAAACTCAAAATGTCATTCCTGGCTCTGCTAATACATAATTCTCTGAAAGTAGGTTGCCTTTTCAAGCAATGATTCTTTCAAACAGTGTGGTGAAACTAGAGCTTAAGTGACAGGAAAAAAAAGGCACTACCTTTAAAGGAGGTATGTAGATCATGTATTTCTCTAGTAACAAGGGCTGCCAGCTTATTTTAAACAAACAAATAATAAATTACATAGAATTTTACAGAGTATCCTTAAGTCTCCTCTAACACTACAACGTTTAAATGCAGTCAGAAAATGCGACTCTCAGACTTCAGAGCTTCAGACTAAGGACTGACAGAGTTGGAGTTGTTGGCATTTACTTTTAAAAAGGGGAGAACGTTCTTTGCAAAATGAGTATAGTTTGAATGTAGTTGTCAGCCAAGAAAAAGGGAAAAAAACTGTTTTATATGTTAATAAGCCATAGATGAACTTAAACGTGCATTTTGTCACTCATTATTTCTTAAAATTCTCGGGGAAAAAAAAGGCAACATCTGACCTGTACAAATTCAAAATTACAAGTTTTCTCTTTAATTCCTTCAAAATGTGGCTAGCTCTTTTTTTTCTTGTCTGAAAAAAAAAATTACCTGCAGAACAGAAAGAAGCCACTGCTTCTTTTTCTAAATTTCAAAGTGCTGCATTGTTTTTTCACACTCACACCCATCACAGGGTAAAGGCTGTTTATTCTTCCTCCTGCAGGTCTGGGAATGACATAGATCATATACCATTATCTGCTTGGAAGAGGGGGTTATAAAATACTTTGTTACATTTTCTACATTGAATAACTATAATATTTCAATGAGTAGCTGAAGATTTCACTGATGTTTTCTTTATTGTGCTTTGAATCCAAATAAAAATACTGATCTTTTGCATGCTCTTAAACAACTCCAGAAGGCTTCCCAAAGACAAGCAGTGTAGTAGAATCATAACTCACAGAATCCTCAAGGTAAAAAAGATGTCTGAGGTCATCAAGTCCAACCATGAACCCAGCACTGCCAAATCCACAACCAAACCGTGTCCCCAAGTGCCACACCTACACGCTTTTAAATATCTTCAGGGATGGTGACTCAGCCACTTCCCTGTGCAGCCTGTTCCAATGCTTGATAACCCTTTCAGTGAGGAAATTTTCCCTAACATCCAATCTGAACCTCCCCTGGGGCAGCTTGAGGCCATTTCCTCTTATCCTGATGTTTGTTACTTGTAAACCTGCTATAAACCAGAGACAGTTGCCTATGTGACTACAGTCCTTTTGGAAAGCTGGTGACAGAGATGTTTTAGAATTCCATCATACCCAAAGACGTGACAGACAGGGAGACGCCTCCTCAATTATGGATTGCTCCTTACCTAATGAAAGATAGAGGTTCATTTCACTGTTCCTCCCATTCCCCAAAGGCTTTGTGGCCCAAAGGCAGCGTGGCCCAGCAGTCAGTATTAATTTCATTTTACAGAGACCTGAGCTCTATCTCTGCCTGCATCTGTGACAGCCTCTCTGCCCAGGGACAAATAATTATGGATGTGTATCTCTGGCACAGCTGTTTGTTTCTGGTTTTTGGTCAAACAGAATTCTTTCTTACTATATGTTTGCATTAGTTATGATGAAAAGCTAATTTAGCTAAGGATAAGTGACATAAAAGCATAATAATCCTACACATAAAGATCTGACAGGCATTTCTCAGACAGTGCATTTGTGTCTCAATTAGAAATTACACTATTTGTTTCTTAGCAGAAGGTGCCAGAACTATGAATATGTCAGTGGTCCTTATTTGATCTAATTGAAATACTGTTTGTTCTCACAGGAAAAGTTGTTATTACACTGGTAAAAGATGTTACAGTACTCTTGATCTCCATTTCAAGCTATTAAGTTTCCTGAGTTTAGGACTAGGAGTACATATGTTTGAATCCTCACTCCAAATAGCATGATAATAGTCAAAAATAAATGTATGAACCTTAAAACTTAATTTTCTTTTTTTTTTTTTCCTTTGTTTCTAAAAGTCCTTTTCTTTTAAAGAGCATACCTGGATTTTACCCCCCTATTTTGTGTTAAAGAGCGAATTAAGGCAAAAAGGAATTAAATACATTGCCCAAAATCATCTGCTCAGTCTGGCAAAATGAGGACTGGAAATCAGCCCTCTGGTCTTGAATATTTACGCTTGATTTAGTAAACAATTACAGTATTCCTTCTGCTCTTCCTACCTCTGTACATAAGCCATTTTTGTTAAGTCATTGGTTTAACCATCTTTATCCTTCTCTTTCATTTTCTTTGTAGTCACTCTATTCAGAAACTTCCTACTTATTCTGTGTTGCCTACTTCAGTTTATGAAAAAGATGTAAAGAGGCAAAAGGAACTGCAAGGTTTGAGTAAGATCTTCAGGGGCAGGGTCTTGAATTCACGGAATAGAACTCTTCCGGTAGAATATGACTGCATGTTCTATCAGCAATAGACAGTGTTTCCTAAGTGTTTCCATTCCTGATTTCCATGCCATGCAGGTGCTGATTGCAGCTAAGGGAGTCACCACTCACGGCCCACAGGTGACACCACGACAGCTCTGCTCACGGTGGCACCACGATTGCTGCTCATGGGGGTCCCTCGGGTCTCAAAGGAAAGGGAGATCCGTGGCACAGAAGGAATTTTTGTCTCATGGGAATTCTTTGGGAAGATGCTTCAGTGTGATAATGTGCATTAATATTTGTTTGAAAGTGCAAGGTCACACATTTTAAACCGTCAGTCGCACACATGTTGCGGCCGGTCTCGTGGACACATGAGCTGAGCAGACCAGATTGGATGGCATTCATTTCTTGTCATTTGCTTTTTTCCAGGAATGCCCCAGTGGTGTTGTCAATGAAGAAACCTTCAAAGAGATTTACTCTCAGTTCTTTCCACAGGGAGGTAAGTGCTTGGCAGACGTAATTAGTGCTGCAGTATGTCTGTTAGTTCCTTAGTCTGACAAAAGAGCCTCTTGTTCAAATTAACAACATTGTTGCCTCAAGCTCTGTCTGAACTCAAAGGGTATTTCCTTGATAGCTGGACACATTTTTAAGTCTATGTTTCTTAATGAAATGCAATGATATCTACATAAAGTCAGTCTTCCGTACTACCTGTGCTTGGATACCATTGAAAAACCAGTTTCTCTGAGGAGGTTATTTTTCTTTAAGCTTTCTAAAAATTCTTACCCATTCTCTTTTATTAAAAAAACCCCTTTCACAGTAGGGGGAACTGTAGGAGGCACTGCAGGTACCCTCTCATTTCAATAGCAGAACCCTCCTTCAATTCTATGTGGTTTCTCTTCTTAAATGCTAATCTTGATTTCAATTCATTGATTTCCAGGAGTTCTGTTATTTTTTATTTCCATTATCTTTTAGTGCAGTGAAGACAACACAAAAATGTGTAACAGTTTTTTTGGTTTTTTCCCTTGAAGCTCAGATTTCTTTCAATTTGAAATTTTTTCCTCTCTTTTCTTCCTCTTGCATTTGCTATTCAGTTACCCCTCTTCATATTTTCTTACAACCCTTCAATCTCACTTCTTCAGCTTTTCCCAGAGCTCTTGAGATTTGTGTATTTCTCTGGAACTGTTCAGAACTCCTTCTTTTCATTTTTTATTTTAAAATCCATATTAATTGGTAGGAACAAAATATCTCCCCATTGATTTTGTTTTGAATAAAGACCTAGAAGGTAAAGAGCAGCATTCAGTGCAGATTACCATCACTGAAATCACTAAGAAGTAGGCACACTCAGTAGAAATGAACAAAAGGCTAGAAGGGTTGACCTGCCTACTGATTGTTTCTCTTTGCAAACTTTTAGACCAAGCTACCAATTCCAGTTTGAAATATTATATTTTGTAGTTGGCCTTGGGTAGAGAAAATAATTCTCTCTATGTGATTTACTACACCTTTACTATACTTAATTTTAAAAATCTATCATATTTCCTATTGTTACACCCAGAATTTGTATGGGCAGTGAGAACACACATCTGTTCTAAAAGTAAAGTCAAAAGATATTGTGAGAGTAAATGTAATCTTAAAAGATTAATCTTTCTTAGTCCAGATTGAGTTATTACAGAGAAGAAAATCTATTAATGTAGTTAAAATTGGATATGTCTAATTTCTACCCCTATTCCTGGTGTTAATACTGATCCTTCTGCTCCTCCTCTGGCATTTAGGGCAGTGGCATCCTCTGGAGGAGGAGGTGAGAGCTGCAGTGGAATGTCTAGTTAAGAAGCCAGACTGAGTTCTTAAATCTTTGAATGTCTTGTCAAAATAATGTGTCCAGCTGAGGCTTTTCAATTTAAGTTCTGCTTAAAATAACGATTATATGTATGTCCCAGTATTAAAGAGGAAAAAAGAATCTTGAAAGTTTACTCCAAATTAAAACACATAGATCTGTGCCCCAATTGTCTGTGTGATGAAAAACCAGGTACAACATGATGTATCATGATGACAATTCATTTCTGAACAAACAAAATTAGTCTACAAGATTTTAAGCTTCAGGGCAACCAAAGAACTTTTTCAGTGTCATCCAGCAAGAAACTTCCAAGGCTGTCCAGGACAAGGTACAGGAGGATTACAAATAGGACAAGGTGCCACAAGAGTAACAAAGGAAAGTAAATGACACTGGATTGCAGCAAAAGCAATGTATTTTAAAAGGCAAAAGTAGCTTTGTAAAAAGCTTTCCATGCCAGAAAAGGCACTCCAGTAATTCCTTTTTTAGATTCACTGCCATACAGGTGAATTAATATACCCCCTGCATTTGTGCAGTGCACCACCTGAAATGAAAGTTGGGATTTTTCTTCAGCCAAGCAGGTCATGGATAAGAATCCACACACTGAATAATTCTTATACTCCATCACTTCTGAACAAAATTGATCATGCTTGCAGTTTGATAAGTCACACTCTTCCATGTGTAATGATTACCATTTTTTTGCCTCTGCCGTTTAACATGCTTTGAGGGTGTTTTTCAAGGCAATGATGATTTAAGAGCTGTTTCTATCTCAATCTGTTAAAATAGCAAATTAGTCTACTAGTTATGATATCAGATCTTTGGAAAGAAATTGTATTGAATTTGAAAAGTTAAGGTTTTGTCTAAAATGAATACTGTTCAAGATTTAGGGGGGAAAGGGGGAAATTAGGGTAAGCAGCTCTAATTAAAAGACTGATGGGCCTCATCCTGCTCTGGTTTTGAAGGTGAAATTTCAGACCAGGATTACTTGAGAAAACAACTCTGAAAAAGGCTTTTGGTTTCTTTTTTTTTTTTTTCAGAGAGGTTACCAGAAAAAGTATTTTTCAAATAGTGATATATACCAATATACAAAAAAAAGTAATATATTGTATCATGTATGGACAACAAAATTAAAATACCTTTGTGGGTTTTGTATATCTACAGAAAATAACCAGGAATATTTCATATGTTTTTAAGAAATGGGTGCCAAGAGAATAGGAGGGTATTTAAAATTCCTTTCACAGTAGTTATACTCTATAAAATGTTTTTTCCCTGAAGATGATTTGCATAGTATATTCTGTTGCACAACAGAAGTCTCAGTAGATTTAGAAAATATGACTATTAAAATGCTAAATATAAACTGTAGTCAACAAATTTACATTTTTTCAGCTAAAGTGTGAATGTATCTGCCATGCTGTGCTTAAGCAATTACAATGGTTACTGTATAATGGAAAAAGGAATGACTCTCTCAAATAGTGGTGGTGGGGATTTAATTCTCTGAAAATGTGTCAACAGATGGGTTTTAAAGATTGCAGTTTTTTCTTGTTATGATTTTTTCACATCATACAAAATAAACATACTGAAGTAAGACTAGAGAATTTTCTTACAAGTATCAGGTCTGAATCTGTGAAGCACAAAGCTTTGAGCTTTGGTATATTTGGTTCCTCAGAGTCAAGGTGGCATTTCAGCTGAGTGTCCCAAGACTATTGCTCAGTTTAATACAAAACACTATTTTGGGTTGTCAAAAATAAAGGTTTGCAGGATTGATATAAAAGGTAAAATGGTTTAGTGCCAAGAAATCAGAAAATGACATTTCAACATTGATCAGGTTTTAGCATGAGAGGGAGAAGTTTGTTCTGCACAGGGGACACTGATTTCATAGCACTGCGCCCTTTATTAATAATTTGTGAGGTTAATGTTAATTACCCTCAAATTAATGTAAACATATGAAGTAGAAAGAGAAAAGTGGGTATTAAAAGTAAACAAACCCTCATCCTTCATTAATTTGCATGATTTTGAGAGAGGGAAAAACGCTGAGGACAGCTGACTTCCCTTAGCCCCAGCAGCTTCTGCCTTACATGCACAGGGCAGTCCCTGGGTAAATGCTCTTCTCACAATATATTACTCCTGGAACAGGTCATGCCTTTCACAAGGCATTCTCTGGAAATAGAAAGATGGATCTTTACAAAAGTTACAGTCTTGACAGATTTATATTCATGCTGTCTTGTGTTTCTGAAATTAGTCAATATGCACTGGGGAGGAGGTTTGGAAAGTATGCAAACAGTGAAGGGATCATTTGTTTAAGGTCATCTTTCAGAGTCTTACTGACCATTTAGTGAGTCACAGCCAATTTTTCCAAGCCTTAATGCCACGATCATGGGAATTCAGCAGCAAGCCAGCTTTAGGAATCTGCTTCTCAGGAGAGGATTTCCTCTCACCTGTGGGTGATCATAGGACCTGATAGCAGCAGCAGCTTTCTGACAAGATCAGCTTCAACCTGGGAAACAGGTCTGTGTCCAGGGCAAAACCAGTACCTGCCATGCAGTGAGGACAGTGTCTGCTTCCCTCATTTAATGGGAACAAAGGAACAGGTTCTTCACTGTAAGCAGATGAGATAGCACTGTCACAGCCAGTGTTCCTGTTGATACAGGTGCTTTCAGACTACAATAATATGTCATCTGTGCTATTTGCTCAGCTATCATTGATTAGCAAACACAGGAATAATAATGACTAGACATATTCTAGAACAGAATTTTTCATTTGTGGTTTCTAGCAGTGTTGCTGTCCATGTACTTGCACTTATGATTTATCCCTCCTCTCCTGCTGAAAAGGAAGTTTAAATTTCATTGAAAATCTAGTCTTGCCATGAAATTTTGTCATCAAAATATATCTCAGTATCAAATAGTATTATTAGAATTAAATTATTTTTTATTAAATAAGATGTGCTTACTGTGAATTTTTTTCTGCTTTAAATTTTAGATTCCACAACATATGCACATTTTCTGTTTAATGCATTTGACACTGATCACAATGGATCTGTAAGTTTTGAGGTAAGTGATGCCATTGCTTATTTCTATAAAATTGAATACTTTGCAATTCCTTGTAAGAAAGTCCAGTTTGGTGGCTGGCTCACATTAACGAAAGTTTAGCTTATGTGATTCAAGTTTCAAGTTGTTCCAATGTAATAACAAAATTACCTTACAATGGTATATTCCATAATGGTAACTCAGACTGTGCTACTACACAATATTTTAAAAAATCTGTCAATTTAAAAGGTAACCCAATTTATACACAAGTTACCTAAAATAGTTCCTCCTCTCTGCCTTTGCAAGATGAGGTCTCTGAACTATAACTAATGTTATGGCGATGACTCAGCCAAAATTGGATTTTCAGTTTCCAGAAAGTTCTAGAAAAAGGCTTTAAAGCAAATGTTTTTAAAAGCACAAGAGTTGGAAATTCATTCTTCCTCCATTTAACTGCCCAATCTTTTTTCCAAGTTCTGCCTTTCCCTGGTAAGGCTGATGTCATCCACACAATATAATATGGAAAAAGGGACCTTACTGCAGTACTACAGATGACAACAGGATGTACAAAATACTGCAGAGGAGATAATATTTTAAGCTATAGAATTTTTTTAAAAGTCAGTTCATTAGCAAAAGGATATGTTTGTTTTGTCATGTTTTCTTTGGTTTTGATTCTAATGAACTATTTCCTTACAACTTTCGACTGGATTGTGATAAATACACCCACTTCAAATTTATTGAAATGTCCTGGTTATGTTTTTATGATTTTAAAAAAATTTTAATACAGATTTTTTAATAAATATAATTAGTTGATGTAATAGGAAGAGGACTTGCCAATCAGAAATCTATACCATCAATCAGATAATTATTTTAATCATTATTTGCATTTATTTTAAAAAACCGATGAATCCTATCTACCTTTTTCCAGGCAGATGAAGTCAGTGGAATCTATGTGAAATTAGGAGCAGGAATGGAGGATTAATTCATGTCTTCTGTACATAGGCTAAATATGCAAGGATTCTTCTGGTCAAATCACAGAATCACAGAATGGTTTGGGCTGCAAAGGATCTTAAAGTTTGCCCAGTTCCAAACCTCTTGCCATGGACAGGGACACTTCCCAGTAGACCAAGTTGCTTCATCCAACCTGGCCTTGAGCACTTCCAGGGATGGGGCACCCACAGCTTCTCTGGGCAGCCTGTGCCAGTGCCTCACCACCCTCACAGTAAAGAATTTATTTTGTATATCTAACCTAAACTTCCCCTCTTTCAGTTACAGCAACAGGAGGCACATTGAGAAAAAATATTTTTAGAATGAGTAGTTGAAAAGTATTTCTGCAGTTATCATTAAAAAGAATGGGAAAGATAAAAGCTTTTGTACCTTTTTGGGTCAATTTGTTGACATTTCTATTTCAGACAGAAAGTCTTAAGAAATGCACTAGATTTGGAGCCCTTTGATTATCTCAGAGTGCAAGTTTGTGCATGAAAAAAGAGCTTTGGAATAAAATAAATCAGGAAAATAAAAGCAGAGGTGCTGAACTTTTGTTCAATATCAAGGCAGACATGAGTGATCCAGACTTTTATATTATTTGCACTAAATTTGAATCCAGCATAACTACTGCTGTCAAAAGACTACTGCTTCTGTGTCCTTGTAGCAATGTTATACTTACAAATTGTATGAGAGCTATTCTAAAAGCATCCTTCTGAAGTTAAAAATGTATTTTTTCCTAGTCATGTGAAAATAGCTGCAAGAAGTGAAAGAAGATAGTGTGAAATGTTCAAAATACAGTCTTCTCATTTTTGTCGTGCTCCTTGTAATCCTAGGTGCAGCTATGCCATTTTCTTTCTATTCCCATTTTTATTCTAGTTTTCTAATTTTGTATTAGAAAAACAACAAAAGTAAACAGCTCAAAAGATTGAGAGGAAGTAATTTAAAAGTTTGGAGAAATAAATAATCATTTTTTTCCAAAGTACTTTCTTTATCGAACTGTAGGAGTAAATACAATTTAATATAATTATCTATGATGAAAATACTCTGGCTATCTCCTGTGTAAAAAAAAAACATTATCAAAATCTGAAATAGTAGCAAAATTCTTTTGTTGATAAGAATGACTTTTTTTTTTTTTTTGGCGTTGCACTCTGAATTTCCCATGAAGCATTGGTAGCTGGAGTTACAGGTAAAAAGAGAGGATTTCCTTTAGCTTTTTGCTCTTTTTTCCTCAAATTTTCAACCATCAACAATGAAATGTTAGATCTAAACATAACATAAATGCACACTTCAACTGACATTTCTTGGTGAGATTGTTTGATGAGATTGCTGTGTCCTTAGAATCCTGTCATCTCTAAATCTACATACTCTTTGGTACAAGCCAGGATCTCTGAGTGAAGGATTTCTGTAGCACAAAACCCGAAATTATAAAATTAGATGCTTGAATTTATCTCTCCTTGTCCCATAATTGTATTAATTTTGAGACTCGTTTATTTCATTAGTTCTGTGAACTAGTTTTGCTTTACTATGACAGAGTTTCTGAAGACCCAGTGACCCAGCTATTGGAGGGCTCTTTGGGCATGTTAGTGAAATTCTTTTTTCCATTAAACAGAAACAAATATAAAAGCAAGGTTTTCATTTGCTGCATGTTTTTTGTCACTGAGCCCAAAATGAAGTTCTGGCCTCAAAGCTATTTACACAGTCAGAAAAATGGAGGATAATTCACTTTAGTTACATTGTCAAAGGTAAAGCTCATTGCACACACATGCAAATATCCAAATCAGTATCCTTCATTTGTTGTAGAGGCAGATTAAGCTTATTCTAAATGTGACCTTGCTGAAAGTCCTTCCATAATCCCAAAAATTCTCAGTGCCTTAAAGCACAATGCTGTCCCCAAACACAATGGAAATGTTTAAAGATTTCTGTTATATGTAATCAAAACCAAACTTATATTGGTTAATAAATTACCAAGCATGCTAACTCTCTTCCATAGAGGAGTACAGTTCTTAAGATCAAACACAACATTAATTTCACTAATAATAAAAGTAGTGTCAAAGGCAGCATTATCAAGGCAGCAGTCAAATGAGTCACAGAATCATAGGATGACTTGGATTGGCAGGGACACCTCCCACTAGACCAAGTTGCTCAAAGCCTCGTCCAACACAACCTTAAACACTTCCAGGAACAGAGCATTCACAGCTTTTCTGGGCAACCTGTTCCAGGGCCTCACCTTCCTCACAGAATTTCTTCCTAATAGCTAATTTAACCCTGGTCTCTGTCAGTTTAAAGCCACTCCCCCTTGTTCTGTCCCTACCTGTCCTTGTGCAGAGTCCCTCCCCAGCTCTCTTGTAGGCCCTCTTTAGGTAATGGGAGGTGCTCTAAGGAGTCCCTGGAGGCTTCTCTTCTCCAGGCTGAACAATCCCAACTCTCTCAGACTGTCTGCATAGCACAGGTGCTCCAGTCCTCTTTGTTCCAGCAGGTCCATGTCCTTTGGCCCCTGACACCCAGGTGGGGTCTCACGAGAGCAGAGGAGGAGAATCTCCTTCCTTGACCGGCTGGCCACATTTCTTTTGATGCAGCCCAGGTCATGGTTGGCTTTCTGGGCTGCAAGTTCACGTTGCTGGTTCATGTTGAGTTTGTCATCAGCCAATATCCCCAAGTCCTTTTTGTCACAGCTGCTCTAAATCCATTCTCTGCCCAGCCTGTATTTCAGCTTGGGATTGCCGTGATGCAGGTGCAGGACTTTGAACTTGGCCTCACTGAATTTCATGAGGTTCACAAGCATGATTCTGTAGGTTCAGCACAAAAAGGTTTGTCCATGTCATGTAGGAAATGAGCTCATTTTTCTTAGTACAGCATGATCTCATAAGCATTTTAACACCATCTGATTTAAAGTAGCTACAAAGAAATGCATTTCCTTTTAGGAGCAGTTCCTTCCCTCTGACCTTTGTTTTACATACACCAGGGCTCTACCACTTGTGACATCATTTGGCTCCTTTCCAAAATCCCGAAATCTAAATTTAAAAATGGATTAAGGTTTCTGCCTACTTATTTCTGGCCTTGAAAAAGACATAAAGGAACACATGACCAGGTGGAATAGTTTTAAGCTTTCCTATGGATTTGAGACAGCACACTAATAAACGTGTTAATTAATTCATTAATGAACTAATTATCCCCAAAGATTTACTGAGAGATAAAGCAATCAGAAAGTCATCAACAACCTTGCTAGGAGATAATTAATCACTGCTGAAAAAAACCCCACAAATACAAGTTCACCCCAGATGACAACCAGACATTCTCTACAGCTGTAGTGCAGAACAGAAATGTCAGCAGGCTCTGAGTACAGAGAGGCTCTGGTACTGGTGCAATGATGCTGCATTTTGCAACCCTTCAATGAGACATCCCTCTTTCTTGAAGAATCAAAATTAGTCACAGAAGGAGGTCTTAACATGTATTAGCATGCTCTGCAGGACACTGGCAAGTTACAAGCAGGAAGCTGTGGAAAGGAGTAAAGGCAAGTACCAAGGCAGAGACTTTTGTGTTTCTAATTTCACTGTCACAGACTAAAGAAAGACTCAACCTAGAGTTGTGTTTCAGCCCAGACTTCCTATTTTAGGCTCCTTTGTCACCCTAGAACAGATGCACCTCTCCCCATTAGGTGCTCAGGAGGAGGAGGACCATCCAGTGGACAGTGACAGCATCCTCAGAGGATGTATATATCTGGGGATGGTGAAACTTTCCAAAAAAAGAAACAGGCTCTAAAAGTAGAATTCCTCTCTCCCTAGAAATGAGACGGCTAAACCAGGTTGGAAAACAGCATCTGGGTGCTCTAATACTGTAATGAGGACTTGTATTCATGCTCTTTGCTAAAGGTGTGCTGGATCCATGCATCACTGTGTTGTTGGTTACTCACATAAAGATGGGCAGCTGCTCCCTGAGTTTAGCTGCTTCCCTCTGCACTGCTGTTTTGCTGTGCCTTTCAGCACTGGATTATTAGCTTAACAGCTGGGATGGCTACACTGCTCCTGACACTCACATTGCCTTCCACCGTGCAGAGCATTTTCAGAGCTCTAGCCCAAAAATACCCTGTGGATTTGGCCTGTATCCACTGAATCAGGTACTCGACTCCTGTATGTTCTATTACTGTGTTCTTCAGTAGCTTGAAGGAAGTAAGTAGAAGTAAGTATGTAGAAAAGACATCCCATCCTAGCTGGTCCTTACCCAGCTCATCACAACTTTTTACAATTAATCCTTTCTATTGTTCCTGAGATGACTCCTGCACGATACTCAGACAAAGGCAATGCACCTGAGCTATGTGTGATCTCAAAACATGTTGATGCAATATGGAAGGAGATGACTCACCATGCAAGAGCGTAGGTATAGAGCATATATACCTGGAAGGATTTTGAGTTGTCTCTGCTTTTTAAGAACACCCAATCTCATGAAAAACAACATAAAGTCAAGAGTTTTATTTTTAAAGCCAATGATAGAAGAGTAGCCTTGGAAATGGGAGTAGAAATGATTCCAGGAATCCAGCTAACACAGGTGGTGCAGCACAGAAGGGAACAAAGGGAATTGAACAACAAAAGAAAAATGGATGTATTTTACATAAAATAAATTCAAAAAATGTTGCTGTGCTAAAATAAAAATAAATTCACAATTCTTACATATAATCTAAGAAAAAAATGCAACTGGTGACCCTCACAAAGGACTTAAGGAGAAGCTATATCAAGAATGTAAAACTCTGCAGAAAAGATTTGAAGACATGGTATTGAATAAAAAGGTTAATTGCTAATGCTGTAATGTGATCAAATCTGTTCTAAATTTCTTGAACATTTTAATGTTTAATAGTACATTGTAAAAGAACTGTTTAGAGATTTAACCCTGTGACCCTCAATTAGTCATTGAGATGTAGACAAGATGAGAAAAATTCTTTCAAGATTCATGTATCCATTTGCCCCAAGGGGTACATATACCAATAAGACAGAAATTTGTGACAGAATAAGAAAACCCACAGCATGCCAACTGAATTGTTAAAAAGACTGAAGCTGTCAGAAGAGCTGTCCTGTGCCTACTAGACCAACTGAGTCCATGGTATCTGTGTATACTTCAGAGCATCAGGTATATTTACTTGACTTTGTGGTACACCAGACCTTTTGAATTTATGTCTAACCTCAGTGTAGTCTTTTCCATCGTTCCTGTGTTAGACAAAATGCAAAATCTGGCTGGTGCAAATAAGAAAGATTTTGGCTTTTATTGTCTCTAATGTTATTTTAGAACTTGCTGTATGTCATTGCCAGCAATGTAGAAAGGCACATTTAAATATACACGCTTGCCATATTCTGCTCAACTTATTATGAAGGCAATTTCACATATTTATGGGTTCACGTGTTTATCAAATAAAAAGAGGTGGAGGAGATGGTTAGGGAAAAAAATGTTGTTGTTTACAAAATATTAACATGCTAAGAAATACAGAAGAGAGGTGATAGGTGCTGATATTTTCTCCAATCTAGAAGATTCTCACTAAATATAAATGAGGTTTGTGCTGTCAAAAGAGTATTTATTATGAAACAAAAATGTATAACCAAACCCTACATATAAATGAACTCAAAAGCCTTCTGATTCATTTCTGTGGAATAGCTCTGTAGCAATAGAGCATTGGTGGATCACAAAAACATTGAGACTGTACATGGACATGCAATACATTTATTATTCTCTTTCATACTTCCAATAAAAGAAATAAGAATTGAGGTGTGCAGTATCATACATGAAGTTTGAAACACTGACTGTAGCAGATTTATCTAAGAGATCTGGGAACCACATATTCCACTTTAACAAGGTACAGATTTAACAAGAATTTAATGTTCCTTAGTACATCGTTCTCCCCAAACTGTTCTCCTGTGCTTAGATTAATCTAACTCCCAAATAAGCTTTTCTTGGACCATTAAACCATGGGGATGGCTTCTTCCTGGTATTTACTTCAACAGGAATTGCTTACATTAGACATTAGGCATTTCAGAGGATACAACCACTAATGAAAAATTATAGTTTACTTTATAGAAAATTACCCAATTTACTTATTGATCATGAGTGTAGCAAATAGTGCCTAGATTTTTAATCCAGCAATCATCAGCACTCATAGTTTAGCAAAAAAAATTTGAAACAACACATCTTTTCATACTTTTGACAAATGCATTATTCTGGATTTCTGAGTGTTTGAGAAAAACTGCTGATTTCCAAACTGACCAAGACCTTTTGTCTACTTAGGACTTTGTTATGGGTCTCTCAATTTTACTCCGAGGGACGGTACAGGAGAAACTGAACTGGGCTTTCAATTTGTATGATATAAATAAAGATGGATATATAACTAAAGAGGTAAGGTCTACTTCTCACTGTAGTCACAAAAAGTAAAGTTTGATAGCTAAGTCTTGCATCCAGAGAAGAATGGTTTCATTGTCAAATTGAACCATGTTAATAGGTTAACAGATACTATGAAGTAAGACTTGCCAAAAATTAAAGTAATTTTCTCATTTTAAATGCATATCTGAACGTTGAAAAGGGAAAATCTTTACAGAAATTGTGAAAGTTCAGAATTCTTCAGAAATAGTTGGCTTCAACTTATGCCTATGTATTTGGCCCTACAGTCCCTAGAAGAGATTGGTAGGATATTTGGACAAAAAAGAATTAATTATGTGGGCAATAATTGCTATTTATTTTATGAATCTACTTTTAATAATTTTTACTTGAAACAGAATTTGAAAAGAAAGATTCCTACATCTTTAATCTGCAAGGATTCAAACACATACTTAAAATAAGTGGGACTAAATGAGCGCTTTCATCAAAATATATGGAGAGGTTTTTTTAAGTGAGGTTTATGCAAATATATAAATTACACTTATAATTTTACACTTTTAGAAAACACTTCAGGATCATTATAAAAGAGTAATCTATAGAATAATTTCTTAGCATACTACAGATAACTTGTTTTTATAATTATTCACATTTTCACATGGCATTAAATAAAATTCAAAGATTTTGATATAAAAGGAGAACTGCATAAGTTCCATGTGTGCATCAGTAGTTTTATTTTCTTTAGGGAAAGTAAGTTGTAAGAATCTGATGTACTTTGGCCATTCACTTGCTGTTACAGAACTTCTTTTTATTTTTATTCATAAGACATTGGGAAATTCTTCCCACAATCCATAAACTTGCACATATTATAAATCATTTAAAATTGAAATCATACATCTATGAAAGCTGAAATCAGATGCTAGAATTTCTAGGAATTAAGTAATTCCTTCTTGAAGCTGTTCAGTCAAAAAAAAAAAAAAGGCAAATTCCAAGATTTTATTCTAAAATGCAAATCCTAAAAACTATTTATGTTCTGAGTCAAGCAGCATCTACAATGCACATTATATTGCAGAAACATAATTTTTTTCCTCTTCAGGAAATGCTTGATATCATGAAAGCAATATACGATATGATGGGTAAATGCACCTATCCTGTTCTCAAAGAAGATGCACCTAGACAACACGTGGAAACATTTTTCCAGGTAGGTTGGGTAACATAGAACCAAAAAAGACTGCTGTGTGAGCAGATAGAGAAAGATTTTCACCGTTAGAACATATCCTTCCAATTCTGTAATCCTTTTTATTCTGCAGTTCCATCCCAAGTTTCCCAGATCTACTCATTACACCCTGTTTTTTCAACAACAAGCTCTGTAAAAATAGTCCACTTACTATGACTTTTGGACTGGTTATTCCTAGGCTGACATATAACTGAAATGAATAATGAAAAGGACTTGTTTTACACAGGAATTTGGGTGGAGAAACATACTGTAGTGGGTTGACCCTGTCTGGATGCCAGACACCACCAAAGCCTCTCTCTCACTTCCTCCCTCAGCTGAACTGGGGAGAGAAAATCTAACAAAGGATTCAAGAGGGCATTGTTCCCGATGGGCTCAGCCTTGGCCAGCAGCAGGTTCTGGAGCTGGCTGGTATTGGCTCTGCTGCACATGGGGAAAGCTTCTGGCAGCTTCTCACTGTAGCCCTCCTGCTACCAAAACTTGGCCACAAACCCAATTCCTATAGTTTTGTTTTTGTTTTTTATTTTTTTTGTTGTTGTTGTATTTTTTTTAATACAGAAAATGGACAAGAACAAAGATGGAGTAGTTACCATAGACGAATTCATTGAGAGCTGCCAGAAAGTAAGTATTCAGTGTTAAATAGTGAATGTGTATCTGTTGGCTGTTTCTATCATAGCTCTTTACAGATTTCTGGAGTACCAGTGAGGGCGATCTTGATACCAGAGGCAGCATATTCCCAAGGTAGAGTATCTATACACCATCACACAGAAACATTAAACGGTGTAAATAAATCTGTGGCCTGAATCTGCAGAAGAGCTGTTATGTACAAGATGTCATTGCTTATTAGACAACTGTGCCAATATCCTTTCTTTTCTTAATAGTGTATGGCTTGCACTTGGTAGAAAAAAGTTTCTTCACATTCAGCTAAATATTTATTTCTATCTTCTGCCCATGCTGGGGCACACAGTTTTGTCACCACTGGCATATAATCATGGCAATAATAATATTGCCTGAAAATTTATCATACATGGGTGAGTTTCTCAGTGAGCTGTGATGTGTTTATAATCAGCGAAGCCTTATATAAAGAGAGTGCAAGGAGTTTGCAGGTGTTGGATGGCAAGAGTTAACAGCAGACAAGTTCACACCAAGGCAAGGGTGTGAACTGATTGTGATTATCAGCCACAAGCCTTTATGCTGCCCAGGTGGCTGTGAATTTCTTTCAACTGCTGGAAGCAGCTCCTGGCCCTAGAGCCAGGATGGGGAACTTCTGAAGCAGGAGTTACAGACTGGTTTCACTCCTCTGCTCTTCAGAAACAAGCTTGTTCTCAGTCCAGTAGATGAGAAGAGGAAAGGTAAGTTGCATTTTTATAAATTTAAGGGAATCCCATTAATTTTGCAGTTAAAAATTGCAAGAAAAAAAAAAAAACAACAACATGATAGAGTATAATCTAAGAATGACTAGCCTTTGGCATGAGAGGAGTTCATAGAATCATAGAATATGCTCAGTTGGAAGACACCCACCAGGATCATCAAGTCAGTTCCTCTCTCTGCACAGGACACCCCAAGATCAAAGTTGTTGTGCACAGTAAAGCATCACATTTGACATAGTGAATATGATAGGCTGATTACATTATGTATATTGATGTGGCAAATAAGCCAAATATTATTTGTTACAGTGACAAATTTAAGAAGTTGTAGTAGTGGTCTACTCATACCTTGCCCAGCAAACTGATTAATACAAAGCTGACAGAGTCCAGCAATATAACCCTTGCTTATTGATTCTTATTTTCTATATCAAGAACAGAGTAATAAAGAGACAGAAGATAACAAGACTATCAAGATAAATGCGTTTAATGAGTGATCGTTTTTAAACTATTTGATATAGAGAAATCTCTAGATGCTCAAAGATGCTCTAGAAGCAGTCTATTCTTATATGCATCGGTAGCTATTAACTGGAGTTGCTCTTATGAGCACAGCTACCTAGTAAGCAATACTTTGATTTTAATCCACTGATTTTGGGGTATGAAAGACAGCTAAAAGCTCTGCTAACTGTGGCTATTCTGTGTATCCTTAGCAACAGGCACTGGGTAGTGTCTCATCTGTCAGCAGGGCTCTGTTGCACTGGCAGTGGCTCCAGCTTGTCAGTCGTGTTCAATACCAACAAAGGGCATTTCGTCTGCTAACACTGTGTGATCATCAGAAACAGAGATGAGATTTATTTCTCAGCTGAAGTCTGTAGAATTTCAGAAGTAAAATGACACATTAATCTGCATATGACAGCAATTATAGTGATGGGCTGAGTGATTTATTTACAAAGAAAATTAATACCTTTAGTAAGGAAATGCCTGCTCTCCTTATCCAGTGCAATTCAGTCTCTCAAGTCTGTTAGAAGGTTTATTTACCTGTTCTACGTATTCAGAATACACCTGAGAGAGATGCTCTCTAAACTGTGACATGATGGAGACATAGTGAATGCTACAATTGCCATCATGCTACTTATCTCACCTTCCCTTGCTTTTAACTTCAATGGTGGCTATTGTTTTTTGATACAAAAAGTGTCTTTCTGCCTAAATTTTTGTCTCTCTGCCAATTAAGAACGGTTCTTCTTTTAAGACTTCTGTGCTTTAAAGTGTGTAATTCATGTTTATATTGAGATTTGGTTTTAGAAATGAGGTTTGGGGTTAGGATTCATAGAATATACTGAGTTAGAAGAGACCCATCAGGATAAAGTCCAATTCTCGGCCCTGTGCAGGACACCCCAAGAATCAACCTATGTGCCCAAGAGAGCATTGTCCAAGCGCTTCTTTAACTCTGTCAGGCTTGGAGCTGTGACCACTGCCCTGTTCCAGTGGCCATCCTTCCTCTGGGTGAAGAACCTTTTCTGAATAACCAACCTAAACTTGCCTGACACAACTGCAGGCCATTCCCTCAGGTCCTGTCACTGGCCACCACAGTGAAGGGATCAGTGTCTGCTGCTCCTCTTCCCCTCATAGGGAAGTTGTAACTGCAGTGAGGTCTCCCCTCAGTTTCCTCCAGGGTGAATACACCAAGTGACCTCAGCTGCTCCTCATATGGCTTCCCCTCCAGAGCCTTCACCATCCTCATGGGCTCCTTTGGATGTTCTCTTTACATCTTTCTTATATTGTGGCACCCAAAACTGCAATTTTCAAGGTGAGGCTGCCCCTGCTCAGAGCAGAGCAGGACAATCCCCTCCCTTGCCCAGCTGGTGATGCCTGATGCCTCTCAGGACAGGGTTGGCTCTCCTGGCTCCCAGGGCACTACTGGCTCATGTTCAGCTTTCCATGGACCAGGACCCCCAGGTCCCTTTCCATGATGCAGCTCCCCAGAGTTAATGTGGCTTTGTTCTTTTCAGGATTTTATATTTTACAAAGGAACATGGCTGCTGATTTTAAAACACAGCTGCAGGAAAACCTTTTCTTAACATCCTGATAGCTATGAGATCTAAAAATGTAAGGTCTGAATCTTTACATAGACCTGAAGTGTGTTCTGCCAGGGAAAGGCTGCAGGAGCCTTTTCTTTGAAAGTTATCTCAGGCAAGATTTGCCAGTCTCCAAGAACTGGCATTTCTTCTACTTTGCATTTAGCGGACTTAGTGAGTTTCAGAAGTATTTATAAAGGAAATGGGGCGTTCTTACTTTACAAGCAAGGAGGAACACAGCAAAACATCTTTCAACAGAAGTTCTACTTTAGGTTCCTGGGGTATGTTCTTAAGATTTTTTTTTGTAGCATCAAGAGACTGGTGCATCCTTAAACACCCATTTTACACATGTACCTTTTAAAAAAATTGTGGTGTTGTGCTGAGCACTTGTTTGGCACAGCTATCAGTGCAGTGGCACTGTACCGCCCAAGTTATAGAAGTAGTTCAAGCCTCTTAATTCACAATCCAATTAAAAAGGATGGCCTGTCCATTGTGTTGAAACAGTTACGTAGGGAATTATAAAGCATTCAGGTTTTGAGCGCTGTCTTCTCTGGACACTGTGTACAAGGATCTGAGTAGAATGGTGCTTCCCCTCATCCTCTCTCTACCTTAGACAGGGAATGTGTATGACCTCATTTCCCTGCCCTCCCTACCCCAGCTGCATTTGAATGTCAGCCTGCCATCCAGACTCCAGCAGTCTCTCTGCTCCCACAGGAGATATGGACTATGCTGTCCTAGATACACCAGACTGAGTCCCAGAAAGTGGTGGCTGTTTGTCTGGTTTCATATAAATTACCAAAGAGCAGATCTAGGTATTGACAAACAGGAGTGGGGCTCCCTCAAGAGCAGGGCACTTCCCAGTTCCTTACCTGCCCCCTTTCACTGACTGGAGGTGGTGGAAAAGGGTCTGACTCAGGCATTGCTTCCTATCTACAGCAGCAGCACCCTGAGCAGAGTCAAGGGACCAAGGCACACACATGCACAGGTGACAGTCAGGGTGAGAGACACAGGTCCTTCAGATAATGAGAAAAAGGCTTCTGGTAAAGGTATTCTCTGCCGGAGTAACCCTTTCCATACACAATGCTGATTTGGGCTATCCTGAAAACAGCAAAGAAGCCATTTCAAACCTATGAAAAACTGGCTTAAAGGTAGGTCAGATATGCCAAAATTCATTCATCCAGGTTTATGCTTCATATGCACTAACACCTTCCTTTGTCTTGAGTTAGGAACTGTTTAACAAGCCTAATATGAAAATTTATGTAGAAAAATGTACTGAAAAAAAATGTACTTAAGTCAGTCATTTGACCGACTAAGGGAGTGGCATTGGAAATCTTCATTGTAAAGAAACAACCAACCTCAGAAATATGGATTTGATTTTAGAAAACTACCAGTTTCATTCATGATAATACATATATAATAGAATTGGTAGGAAGTGTCAAAACAATTAGCAGATTCAGAGCATGTTGTTTGCTTGCATAGTTACTTGAGCTTAGTTGCTAATGTATATGCAAGAATATTTGTACTAATTATATGACAAGTAACTTAATTTAAATCAAACTGTTAACCTTACATCAGTGGTATTCACTAGTTTATTGATGTTTCAAAGCAATACAGTGAGGAAAAAGTTTATTTTAACTTTCAGTAATTTAATATAGTAGCTTTGCTATACAAAATGTTTAAGCATTAGCCTAAATAGTGTATTTTTGAAATTATGGAGTTATAAGTTATTTTATTGTACAAAATAGCACACAGATCATTCCTTACAGCAGCATCACTTCAGATGACATACAGATTCACAGATAAAAAACCCCACTGTGCATGTTTCGTAACATAAATTAAGCTAATTACTCAGACTTGTCATTTTCTACAAAGCAAATCATCCACTAGACTGAACAGTGACTAATTTAAGTGGAAATTGATACTGAACACGTGTTACTGGAAGATTAATGTACAGAAATCTCACACACTTATCAGTAGTGGAGAATACTATTGAGATAACCTTTCTAAGAAGTGGGTTTTTGATGAACATCTTTCAAGAAACATCCAAAAATAATCTATAATTCAGCCTGTTTATTCATTAGAATTAAAGATGAGAAAAGTACTGAAGAAAGGACTAAAGAGAGGGATCATTACAGTGGAGACCAGAAAATGCTAAATGATCATGTAATACTCTTGTATTGTGTACACCTACAGTTTATGTATACATATTGTGCTAGCAACTGTTGATCCAGAAACACCAACAAATATGGGCTACTGCAAGTACCTCTTTCTTCTATACACTGAAAGGTAAAGCTTACAAAGAAAAATATTTTTTGCTGACTGCTGTGATGAGAATTACCTACTGATAAAATCTGGAGCACAGAGTGATGCATCTGTATAACAGAAAACTCAAAGATGAATATTTTGTTAAAAAATTATCTAATGCAAAGCAATCAGAAAGCAATCACCATCTTTCAGTGTAAACACAGAAAATTCGAACTGAGGAGCTGAAGACTGTTGTAGTGATACTTGTCAAATGACTGATTTTGGCTCATGCAATGGTGCACACTTGTCTGTTTTTTTAGTCATCCATAACTATGCAGCTGAAGCCCTAGGATTGCAAAAAGGATCCTGTGTACTGTGCACAGGACTAGCAATTACATGTACAGATTCACACTTGATATAACTATTCCATGAGTATTTAGTGTCTAGGTGTATTCTGTTATCCTAAATATAAACTGATAACCTCAGAAATGTCAGAGATCTAATTTTCTTATAATGTTATTGTATTCTTGCCAGAGTAGTTTTGGTTTCATGAATATATAGAAAAACTTATTTAAGCATGGATCCATTAACAACCTTTTTCTGCTAACCATTTCTCCAAACAAGCTGAAAAAATGTTGCAATTAATTATAGTGTTCTACCACATTTCAGTATAGATATCCACCAACTACATTTGTAATGGTGTGTGATTTTTGGTTTTGTGTTGTCTTTTTTTACAGGATGAGAATATAATGCGATCCATGCAGCTCTTCGAAAATGTGATTTAATGAAGACATTAGGTCTACAACTAATGGACAAATACGAGCTATTCTGCAACATTATCTAAAAAATGGATTTCCCACTTTATCATAAATAAAGTTACTCAGCTTTACACTGGGACATGTATTATGCAAGTAAATTTTTTATTATGCACTCTTCCCAACAAAAAACCCTTTCTAAATTATACAAGCTAGCACTTCCACAGTGGCTACTTAGTTAATAGGACTGTACTGAAAAATCAGGTTCTTACTAAAAAACTAAATATAATAGAACTGACATTATGCACCTTTATTATCATTCCAACCCCCAGTTAAAACAGATACAATCACAGGGAGACTAAATAAATATTCTTAGTTTTGCTACTCATTTGTACTGGACTAAGCTCCAGGTGTTAAAGTATATTTCTTAAATCTCTATCTTCTAATTTATACAGAGGCATTACAATTTATTTTCTTCTCATATTTCTATGGTATAGTCCTCATTTTTCAATAATATTTTGAGTTAAAATACTATCATCAATATGCAATGCACACCTTGCTACAACTGCCTTCCAACTTTGACTTGTTTTTCTCTTCAGAAAAAAAACCCCAAAACCCAAACATAATTAAACAGATGACTTGACAGCAAAAACTGTTATAGAAAAAAATTTCTTATGGGTATTCTTATTCCCTAAAAAATATGAGTAAGCTTCTCTCAATCTCACCTAATAAATCTGCATTTAATTTATCATGATATGAATATCAGGAGTCTTACATACTGTATTTTTAATTTTGGATGTGTCTGCAAAGTTCTTTGCTTAAAATTAAGGATCTTCTGACTTCCAATTTTTCATAAAGAAACCTTAACTGGATCCCAGCACTGCTTTTCCAAGTATGTGTCTTTCTGCCTTTAATGAAGAAAAAGGCATGAACTTTTGTAACTGCAATCCCACTTTAGCGCTGAGAATGAACATCACTACACAGTAACATCTACTAATAATGGCTGCTAGAGGCTGGCATCCATTTCATCTTTTTGTAATACCTTTAACTATGAGACAGAACCAAGAATACAATGAAAACTTTAGCTATATATTACCTATATGTGATAAATGCTTTACATTTTTTAAGATCATTTCTTCATTAAGATTGGAGCTACTTAATTCTGAACCTAGAAATATTCTTCTAAAAAAGTATGCATATAAAATATAACACTGCCCCCCATTTCATGTAATTTTTAAGATATATTGTCCACAGAGTCTATGCCAATACTTCAAAATAGGTGAAGTGCTATCAGAAATAGGCCAACCTTCATTGTGACATTGCTGCAGGAAGTGTGAAAGGGCATTAATAAAGTAGAAAGAAGGTTGCAAGTATTCTTTTGTAAAAATAAATCAGGTATCTATTCTGGTGTAGAGGTGGACTGTTAGAGGCATGTTGAAGGCTGCTCTGCTATCACCAGTGTAGGATAAGAGTAGTACAATACATGTACACCTGAAATCTGCTGTAGCGTGTTTGTGTAAACTAAATGTGCACATTTTGTAAAAAAAAATAAAGTAAACATGAAGAAAAAAAGGACCATGATCAATTTTTTTGAGTTCATAAATACCTGCTAGCAAAAATGCTTATGGAAGAATTTTTTTTTTTTTTTTTTAAGTATAAATACATTCATCTTGACTTAGCAGAGTGCAGATCTTGACAGAGATCCATCCTGAAGTGAATTTTAGTCAGGCTGTGGTAATTTAAAAAAACTTCTGAAATTGCTTTCCCATGAAAGACTTTTATTAATACTCTATGCATCAGAAACTTCTTATGACAAAAAAATCCTTTCCAATAACTTTAAATGCCAGAATTGATTATTCCTCAGGGGAAAATATTCTGTGCAAATTCTGTTACTTCAGTTAACTCTACCTCACAGTGCACTCAAATACAACATGTCCCTGAACAGTATTTATTACAAGAACCAATTACGAATTATTTTGTAATCAAATTCAATACATTAATGGACAAATGCTGTACCCTACAAAACTTGACAGCCAGGTAAGCTGGTTTGTACAAACTTTTTTTTGTCTTTAACTCATATTTTTTATAGCTTCCATGTTCAGAAGTTTATTAACTTGTCCCAAGCATATCTGTAATGTTACTGAACTCAATGCAAAGGGAGCACAGTAAGTATTCCAGAGTTGCCTTCTCCATTCACTAGGCTCAAAGTGAACAGGAACTAATTAGCTGAGCAAAACCTCAGCCCTGGCTCTGTGGAGCAACCTGATGCCTCTACACTGCACTCTCCAGAGCCTCTCCAGGCTCTCAAAACAAGCTGAGAATGCACTGAGAGAGTTCAGCTTTGGACCATATGCTGCCTGCTTACTGGGTTCAGCTTCACACCTTTAAAAGCTGACTCTGAAGTCTGTGAGGGCTCACAGCTCTGTGTCTAACCCAGTCCTGATGAACCTAAATGTGTCCATCTGTGCTGTGTCACAAAGTAAGTTATATATTGCAAAAACAGCTATACATATGCAATTTAGCACCAAAGATTTAGGTTTTATTTAAGTAGTTACAACAAAATTATTTTGCATCACGCAAATATACAAAATAAAGTGCTGCAGATATTATAAATGAAACTGTAATTTAAAACTAAATAAGAATCGGTATTTATTCTGCTTTTGAAATAATAGCATATTAATCAGTGTCATTGTAAGCCCAATGCATATACAAATATACAAACAGAAGTCCTGCATAATTACATATTCACAAACTGATAAGACTCCTGCTCTCCATCATACTGAAGAATTATTATCATTTTAAGAGAATATATCACACCCCAAGTAAGTATCACTGATATTTACAGACAGTTTCTTTCTGAATTTCACCTTACAGTACAAATCACTACAATTTCCTTGCTCAAGAGTAGATAGAACAATAAGTTGGAATTTTAGATTTGATGATAGCGACAGTTGCCTGTTGAAGAAAACAAAACAAATTTATACAAAATAAGGGGCATTAGAACTACATATTACAATACTTGTATAGTCTCTATAAATTGCATAAATCACAACTTTTACTTAGTTATCTTTGCTATTATCAAACAGTAGAAAAACAAAAAGTTAATATTTGCTGAGAAATTTACTGTCAAAAGGGCTGAAAATAATGAACTGAGAAAATGTACCATTGTGATAACTAATGCTGGAGAGTAAACATACAAAGGAAGGGACACGTAAACTCATACCTAAAAGAGGGCATAAATATAGACATGAAATAACAAGGATTTTTAAGCAGAGTAAGGATGTTCTGGAAGGGACTTCCACCAAAAGGAGGAATCATATGCTTTATACTGAATTTAGAAAATAAATAAATTAGTTGGTTGGATTATATAATACTCCTGAGGTTATTCCTGTTCTTTGCAAACAACCATTTAATATAACACAAACATTTAATATAACACAAACAACTGCTCATAGGGTCAGGAGAGCAAACATTTGCTGTTCTAGATGATCATCTAAGCCAGTACTCCTCATTTTTTCTCCTTTTCTCCTTTGTGCACAATGTATAGCACAACCTTTGGCAAAAGAATGTCCAACAGAAGAAACTTCTGCCACCAATTACTTAAAGCATCTTTTTGATTTATAGCCATTGCAGATCCAAAATCTGGGTTAACCAGGATGGGCAGGAATGTGAGTATCAGATGCCCTCAGGAAATAGCATAAACAATTAGTGGGAACAGACAGGCATCATCAATAACAGCTAAAAGTAACTTTTTGCAAGAGTAAATCTTGTTGAGAAACATAGTCCCAGTAAATGGAACACCGAGAATGTATCCCAGCCATACCGATGCAAGAAGATGGCAACAAAACCAGAGATGAAAGCTGTTTTGACAAAATTGTATTCAAAAGTGTAGATTATAAATAAACATCTGATCAACTCACCTTTCCACCATTGTGCTCCAACTTTTGTAAAGCAACAGTAACTTTTTCTCTGTATTTCTTATCCATTAATCTCTTTAAAAGCTATTGGAAAAGTAAAATAAAACGTTTGTTGCACAATATAGTACAATATATGCAAAGAGGCAATAATAACCTATTTTGTTACTTTATTCCATCTTACCTTTGGAAAATTAAAGCCACAAAGAAACATTACTTCATAACTTGTAACTGATGTCAAAGTATGAAACTCAATAAAAGCAAATGGAATAAAAAGTTAAATAAAGAGAAACTTAAATTCAAAGAAAACTGATCTGTTAACCAACAAAAATATATCTTTTTCTTTTAGCAAACAAATTTGAAAGAAGTATCCACCTTAAAAAAAGAGTCATTCTTAAAGAGTTGTCCACATGAAAAGTTAACTTTTATTTCATATGCATTGAAAGAGAGTGGAAATACTTTAAAAAAATCCCTGCTGTACTTACTCTCTTCTGTATTGATTGTCAAAAAAGTCCTTTTATTTTGCTGTAAAAGTGCACTTTGCAAGCAGAAAGAAACCATGAAAAGGCTGTCTGACAGAGGAAGGATGTGCTCAGAATAACTTTATATAAAAATACTTCTCATAATCCCACTCAAAGTTTATTTAATGAAAACTTCCTTGTGCAGAATTCCCATCTGAAAGGAATGGGAATATTTGCTTCTGTTAATGTATTGAAACATTCATGGTTTTGTTAAGATATTCACATCTAAAACTAAAAACTCATTTTGCAATAAATTTTCCTCCAAAACAAAGCACCTGGATGTTTTCACAAATAGTAGAGAGAACACTTTCATTATTATCTCGTTTATATTAACAACAGTTTTTGGACCTTGCTAGAACTTTCTGAGTCACCATATTATAAAAGAATGAAGGACTCACACAGATGACTATTTGAATTAGTGCTTTTCATAGAACTGCTGAGTCCTCCCCTGTACCTGTGCAGATATCATAGTAACATCTCAACAAGAGTGCCATGAAAATACAAATGATTTTTTATTAGAGCATTAAAAACTTACATTTGTGAGTAGAAGCTTGAGATGATCATTAAGAGAGGGGCCAACAACAGCACTCAATTGCACTATAGCATCCAATCCCCTTCCAAATACTTCATCATCTGCATGGGCCTTCACAAAGGGAAGAAAGAAAGAAAAGACTGTGAGTAAGACTCAGAAAAATATGTAACTTTTTCTAAACTGCAATCTCTGCGTTATGATTGTATGGAATAATTTTAAACACTAAAACTACTGTGCAATTGCTAATTTAGAAAACAAGTTTAGAAATAGAAGTACAATATGACTGAACATTAGTCTTCAGAGGCCAAAATTGAAGCCAGAGCATATTTTTAAAGTGGAAAACAAAAGCATCCATGAAAAGCATCTTGCATTTATTCTGAGACAACAAAACTAATAATTTACTATTGCTGAAATAAAAAATGGGGCGTGCAGAACAGCTTGCTACACTGATAATTTCAGTAGTTCACAGCATATTAGAAACAGCCATTCAAATGCTGATATGTTGAAATTGAGAGACACCATTTTAGTTACAAATTTAATGAATTCTGGGTATTTTCTATGTAATTCATAACAAAAACTTTCTTTGTTCGATAAACAGAGTAGCCAATGACTTTCTGCCTCAATTAATTTATTCCCCTGCCAACTACACCATTGTCACCTGCCAGCAATCATCAGGCTCTTATCTACTTCTACGGTTCTTTGTCATCTTTATTTCTCCCACGGGAAGGTTCTTCTACACCTGATTCTCTAATGATTTAGTTATCTTGCTTTTCCTTTAGCAGAGAAATAGACTCATAATAAATTATTTTGGTTGTTAAATACTAAATTATAAGTTTATTTAAACAAGTATTTTTCCTCTCTGGGCCCTGCACTTTTTTTTTTTTTTTAACAGAAATCATTGACTGCTTGTGTAGTAGAAGATTTAACAAGACGTAATACCAAAACAGTGCAACAATAAAAATTATCAGAAGAGTAACATAAATTGGAGGAAGAGACAAGTATAATTTTTCTAATTTTGCCATTAAGCTAAACCAAAGATAGTGATAACACACAATTCTGAACTTCTGTTACATCTCTGATTTGAGATCACAATTAGTTTTCAAACTTCAAGCAATCCCTGTTAAATCAGAACTGGAACACAGCTAGATGAAAGGACAGCTACTTACTGAACTAGAAAAGGGCTCTCAAAGACTTGAAAAAGATCCAAAATGGATAGCCTTCAAAGCCAATATCTCACTTTATTTTCTGATGGTGTAGAAGAGTTAAAAACATTTTTTAAAATTAAGAACATGACCTCAAACACCTTAAATGTATTCTTCCTTTTTCCTTATAGATATATTCTGGAGATGGTGCTGTGCAGGGCTGGGAGTTGGACCCAATGACCCTTGTGGATCCCTTATTTCATGTTTCTCTTTTACTTTGCAGCCCGTTTTGAATTGTTACATGTAATAGATGAGTATTTATTCCTGCATATCCATTTTACTTCACCTCATTTTTATTTTTTGCGTGTTATTGCGTGGACATATAAAAAAGCCCACCAAAGGTATATATATATTTATTTCTGTTTATATTAAAACCTTTAAAAGAACAGTTTCATAAAATTTTCCCATAGCTACTGTCATAGAGCTCTAAAAGGAGTTGCCCATCTTAATTTATATTTAAAGGCATATTTAGCTAATAAACCAAGGCAGAGTTAACAATAGAAAGAGAAACCATTCCTACCCCCAAACCAAAAGTCCATGCAATAGGTTTATTACATTACATATTACCCATGTAGTTCTCACCAGCAGAAGAATAAAAAATCAAACCCATTAAAATCTCTGCATGAAGAGCAAGACATACCAATACAGTCTTTAAGACTGGAACTAGACGAGGCAACAAGGGAACAGCTTTTTCAGCAGCACCTTCAACCAGAAGTAATTCTTTAAAACCCTCCTTGGAAACAAAAGTATAGGGATGTTTTGTCTCTCTCAGTCCCTGTTGCAAATGTAAAACATGATTTTCTTAATATCGAGCCTTCTTTTAAACAAAAACACATTTTAAAAGTTCCACACAGCAGCAAGACCATGTTTAGATTTGGTCAGATCAGTTCAAAACATAAAGTACACTAACTCCACCATGTGGAGCCACTGGGTACAACTCTGCTCACAGAATATTCTCATTCATTTTTCATTGATTATTAAAACTCACATTATGAATACTACCAACTCAATCAATATTTGTACTTCACTACCTTTAATCTAACAACCCAAGATATTTTTCCAATGAGACCATGAACTAGAACAGGCTATATTTGTATAGTGGTTTTGTACCCCGAAGGGAAAAAGAATAGAAGGTGAACTTCAAAAGGAAAGACACCCCACACCACACATCTCTCTATGCAACACTAAAAACTTGTAGATAGTACAAAGATGCACATCTAGTGAAAGTCTGACTGGCAAAACTCAAAGATTTAAAGCCCTTTTTTCTTAATATAATAGTTAATGTTACTTTAGGAATTGACAGTTTTGTTTAATATTAAACAAAGAAAAAAAAACGTAGAAACAAAGGGAAAAAAGAAACAAAGGAAATAAAAAGGAAAAAAAAAAGAAAAAAGAAAAAAGAAAGTAAGTCACCTCAGTATATGCATTTTATTCTACCTGCAACACTGGATTCAGGATTTATTTAGACACCTGGAATATATTTGGTGGCAAATGTCACAGATGGTTCTGAGAAAACAGAAGCCTCAACATAGTGTACAGTATTTCTCTTCCAGTTATTTACAGGATCCTATTTCCACTGTACTTGTTCCGTCTATTGAAGAGAGCATTCTTACTTCCTAAGGTAGGTTTTATATTAATAAGCAAAACAATTTAGTTTACAAAAGAATCTGCAAAACCACAAATTTCATTCATCTGAGCATCCAGGCATCTGAAATGCAGTCTTGCATTTGATCAGTATCTTGAAGATTAAACAGCTCTACCTAGCTGTCCCAAAAAGCTCTAACTAAAGAACTACAAATAGCAGTGTTCTTGACCATTTTCATTCATACAATATCCTCACAAGTGGATTTTTTTAAGTATTTCTGTAGTATTTGAGCCTAAATTAGCTAACTTAGATTGTTAAAAAATTACATTTGCAATTAGGAAATGGTTGCATGCTTAATGTTGCAAGAAATTGAGTTTACCTCTGCTAGTGTTAAAAGAAGAGGATCAAAGGGAACAGTTTCAGGAGGGCATTCCCACTGCAGTTTGTGATTTACTGATCCATGCACTAACCTATACAAAAAATGAAGTTTTAACAAATTAACTGTATTCCTAATAAATCATTGTATTCCTACATTATATAAACAATCTCAATACATAATGCTCTCCTTAGTGAAATTATAGGATCACAGAATCAACTAAGTTGGCAAAGATCTCTGGGATCATGGAGTCCAACCTGTGTATATATATAATAGTTAAAAGTGCAATTATATTAAATTCCCAAAATGTGGCAGTTTTCAAAATTCTGCTCCTAATCACATAGAAATCAGAAAATAGAAGTTATAAAAATTATAGATGCCTCTCATGCCAACACAGAACATATTCCTTTTGCAAAGTTACTTATTTTGATAAGTACACCAAGAAACATTTTCCTCAAATAGCAATGGGTAAGGGAAAGCAGTTGAAACTGAAGAAAGATCATATTGGATTTTAATATTTACTCCTAAGATACAAATAAATGTATTAATACTATGTATTAATGATTATTTTATACAATTATTTACATGTACATCTTATTAACAATGGCTTATATTTTTGTAAAGTAATCATGTATCCGTGTGACAAAACACCAGAACGTTTATTGTCTAGGAGAATATCTAAGTAACTGAAAATACCCTAAACTTACTTGCAAGCAATTTTCTTAATATTTGATATGCCTGAAAACTACAGAATAGAAATATCCAATAACATTGTCATACTACTAAGTTCAGATAAAAAAGGCTGTGAAAGGTCTAAAGGTCTACTTATTAAAATGGCATTAACTTTATTATCTTTGTTAGTAGGGAGAAGTAAATACAATTACATGAAAAAATCGTTTGTGAAAGACTTTTAGGAAACCAAGTGTGCACTACTTAACTATTCTTTAAAAATGTGGCTTTGATATTAATACAGCATAAAAAAAGAACCAAAAGAAGACAATTCCAAAGGCATGGAAAATTGCCTTCTGCTCTGAAAAGAGTTAAGTATTAGAAAGTTTTCCAGAACTGAATAGAATCCAACAACCCAGCTAAAAGATGAAACATGAAGAGATGCACTTCATAATAGATTTGGTAAAAATAAGAAACAAACCATACACACCTGCACGGAATGCCACCTCTAGCATATGTAGCAGAAAATGCAGATGGTGGTTGGGAATAAGCACGAAACTGTGAGGACAGAAAAAAAAGCATTATTTATTCAAAACAGTAATGTTTTATAGCTATTGTGAATATGTTAAAACAGAAGTTTACCAAAAAATGAAATTAATCAGATGATTCTCACACAAATCAAAAAAAGAACTGCAGCTATTGAGTAGAAAACATGTAAGGGACACACTTATGTGAAAACTGCTTTTAAGATTCATTGGTCTGGGGAGTTGTTAAAATGAACAAAAATATACAATCAGTGGTCTCCTGATGGAACCACTTTGTTTTTCTATTTTTTTCTTGGAAATGGTAATAATAAAGTCTTACAGGTTCTTCCCTAAGCGGATCAAGCAGCTCCCACTTCCCTGAAGCTCTTGTTGTTATTTTGGTAACATGCAGAAGGCAGTTTTACTGCAATTCCATCTTGATCTGAGTACAGACAAAAGTATGTGATGGCAAGATGTGGGAGAAACACCAAATATTGGGCAAGATGGTGAGAGGGCACTAGCAATGCACAGGGAGATTTATACTGGGTGAGAATCTAGGAAGGACACACTGGAGAAGGAAATTAGGACCTTCAGGCAAGGGAAAGCTGCACATTTTTTTGGTTTTATTTATCATATACATGCTTCTTATGCATATGAACTATTATATTATTTGTTAGCATGATCATTTATTGCTGCTTCCAGATAATACATCTTATTGCAAAGCATTCAGATGGAAATATCATGAAATCTCACAGTATTTTTATCTTTTGAGTGTTTAAACCTACATTAAGTTTAGCAGAATTGTGTTCATGGCTTAATTTCGGTCATTGTGCTACTTGCAAAGAGATTTCAAGTAAAAAAGATGCCCAAATTAAAGTATTCAGCCTCTGTTTATCAGCAAAGTACTTCTGCATTTAATTCACTTTCCAAAAAGCCTGTGACGTTCCTAATTGCCAGATTATACGGCCCAGTGGTGAACCATCATTCATGCATTCAATGCTAGTTCTTCAGGCACGGGACTTCCATGAAATAAACAACTCCTTTCATTACTCTCCCAAGAACACAGATTTTTCCTGAAGGATTACATAGTCACAGTAACTGTGAGTTTCAAATAATGCTCACCAGCAGTTAATTTGCCAGATTTTATGAAGCCTTGAATACCTTCAATATGCCACCTGCTTCTTGGTTTCACTGCACAACTGAAATAAGTTTCTCTAAAGCAGCAGGTGCCAAAGTTTAGAAGAAAAAAAAAACCAAATCCTTTTTAATGTTTAGTTCTAAATCTCTTTTTAGGGCAATAGTATATAAAAAATAACAGCTACCATACAAGCCACAACTGTACGAAAATATATTTTTATAAAAATGTAATAAATAGTGTTATAACCTTTAGGCATTTGAGCTTAGAAGATAAGGTACGTATGATTAATAACAAAAGCTTAATTTCAGTTTAAAAAACAGGACCAGAAGAAGCATGTCCTGCATGCCATTTCATAAAGTAATGAAAACTCTTCAAACCACAGATGGATTTTAACCAAACAAAACCACCACCACCTATACGTACTGGATCAATAGTTTTAGGATTCAGCTTGTCACTAGGCTTTGACTTTGATTCTGGAGAACATATCTTGCTTTTCTGTGCAGCAGTCTTTTTTTTTATTTGGATGCCTGATGACATTCTTAGAACATTGCTTCCTACAAAAAAAAAAAAAGGAAAATAATTAAAAACATAAAATAATTTTCATTCCTATATAACAGAATATCAGGGGTTAGAATATCAGGACCAAAGATTGATATGAACAAACAACCAAGTAAATCTGAATAAATGCACTAGGAAACAGATGCTTATTCTTCTGCATTGGACACAGGGCATGGCACAATTGTAATAGTCCTGTCACTACATATTTCAAATGCACACATTTCCTAACCTGCTCCTCTTGCATTCTTTGAGACTTGCAGCAGAAGTGAATTAGATACAGTCTGCTTTTAGGGTAGCCTACGGAATTCCAAGCAGCAGTGCAGGGCTCTGCAGAAGAGCCCAGAGTCAAATAGAGTTGGGTATAGTTACATCAGAAGAAAGCAAAATATTTGAGGAAGGCCCAGGATGAAAGAATGAAGCAAGTACATTCATGATACAAAACCCAAACCACAATCAATAACAGA
>VZSR01003371.1:14385951-14464853 GCA_013398615.1 Brachypodius melanocephalos | reverse complement strand
CAGAAAATTAATTCCAATTCCACTAAGAAGCGTGAAAGTACTTTTTAAAAAAGACTGCAAAAATAACTGTGTCTACATCCTTAAATACTGATTTAAGTACCATTATCTTTTGTAAGCCAACACACCAGCTACACATCACTACAAATGTATGTAATTGGCTTAAAGTGTCCCTAATAAAAATAGTAGTTCTCTACCTATTTAACAGACCAAGTCCAATACTATGATGAATAATATCAATTATTCCTGGGAGATTACAAGATTTCAAATATTAATACAATTATAAAGAGTGAAAACCCTAGTTTTGAATATTATAATGTTTAGTAATTTTTGCTGTCGTGTATTCTGCATGGAAAAAAACAATTTAGTAAATAAGACATTAGATTCCTATAGTGAAAAAGAAATTACACCATAGAGAGATGAAAATAATAGGAAGCCACACACAGAAACAAACATTTCCTTAGGGATGTGCAGTGTTCTTGCTGTCCAGCCATCACCCTTGATGACACTTATTTTGGTTAAAAACATGATTAAATGTTGAATACTGAGATCAGGATGAATTAGAGACACATCTGCCGTGCTACTCTCTTGTCCTCAGCTCCATCAGCTACCTGTCTTAATCTCTGCCAGACCCTTGCACGTCCTTGCAGCCCTTGTTTAGCTTGGCTATTCTAATTCTTCCCTCTGAACAAGATTTCCAGTCAGGTACCTTTGTCATCATCTACATTATGAAATCTTTAGGATTGCTTCTCTTTCTGGTAAGTGGTAAGGTCCCAGCACATGTGTAGATATGCCGTCTTTAAGATTTGTGGAAAGAATTAAATGAAGTGCCTAAGTTTTACTGAATGCTGTGAAACAACATATAGTAATGATTAGCAAATTAGCTAAAATACAAAGCAAAACTAAAATCGAAAGTTTAAATCAATACTGCTTGACTGATGATTTAACCAGAACTACTGATTCAAATCAGTTCATCTACTGCATTTTGTTTTCTCTTTCTTCCCACTTCCAGAATGTGGCCTGTCTCCACTGAAAGCCTTTTTAAAAGAGATAATACACTACAATTAGTTAATTAAATCTCTTCAGAACTCACAGAAACTTACATGACACTTAAGTGAACTATTCTGTTTGTAAAACGGAAGTCAAATGGAAAACATTAATATAGAAAGAAGTCTACTGATTTTGTATATCCATTTATTATTATAAAATTCTGATCACGTTAGCGTTATGAGACAGATTTTTAACTGTCAGAAAATTAAGAATCAAAACAGTTTCATACGATAAAAACACCAGAAAAGTTCTTGACAGTAGCAGCATGTATCACAAAATAGTGCTGTGTCAGAATTTGAAATGTACAATTACTCATAATACAGTCAGCTTGCTAATACCTACAAAAATATTTTTCTCAGAGAAGTATTTAGAAGTAATTCAGATTTTTTTTTTCTATTTTCCAAATAATCAAAATACATGCTAAGGTACATTAGGTAGCACTGAGGAGAAAAAGCACTTTTCATAAGGAGGTCTCACTGTTCAGAGATGAATACTCTCGTGTAGTGGGAGCTGGAAGGGTCACACGTTTTTGTAGAAATCAGGCAGGTGAAGCACAGCCGTGAATCAAACAAGTGAGGTTTGATACAGAAGTGACCCATCTACTGGCAGATAACAGACTTCAAATAAAGGAGCGACACTTTAAACAGAAATAGGAGAAGTGCTTTTAAAAGACATCTTTCAAAGGAGGAAAAGCGCAGCCTGGAGTTCGGGATCTAGAAGTCACTTAAGGCAGGCAGAATGGAAGTTAGTAGGATTTGAAAGGCGAGGTTGCTCCCTTACCCTGCTGAGCGCCAACTCTCCCGGAGTGCAGAGGCAGAAACAGACGAGGGGTTCCGAGCGCCGTCACCGCTGACAGGCTGAGGCAGGGAAGCTCCGGTGAGTTTCCACAGAGCCCCCGGCAAAGCCCTCATGAGCCCCGTGCGACATCCAGGGACCCCGCGGGAGCACGAGGGGGTCGCCCCGCTCCCCGGGGCCCTGTCCTGCACCACGGGCCCCGCTCCCTGGGCACGCCGGGCTCCGGGCAGCACCGCCCCCGCTCTCCGCGGGCTCCGGGCAGCGCCGGGCTCCGGTCAGGGCCGGGCTCCGGTCAGGGCCGGGCTCCGGGCAGCGCCGGGCTCCGGGCAGGGCCGGGCTCCGGGCAGGGCCGGGCTCCGGGCAGGGCCGGGCTCCGGTCACGGCCGGGCTCCGGGCAGCGCCGGACAACGGGCAGCGCCGGGCTCCGGGCAGCGCCGGGCAGCGCCGGGCTCCGGGCAGGGCCGGGCTCCGGGCAGGGCCGTCCCCGCTCCCCGCAAGCTCCGGGTGCGCCGACGCTTCCTGCCGGTTGCCAGGGGAACTACGGGCCGCCGGCAGCCCAAACTGCCTCCGTGCTTGCTGCAGACGCAGCGACAAGGAGATTAAAAGATCGGGGGTTTTTTTTGTTTTTTTTTTTTTCAGCCTATCTTGTATGCTGTGATTAAAATGAGAACGGTGAATTTTCAGGTGACATGGCCACTCAGTTTTATCTACTTTTAAAATGTCTTCCCAGGTATACAATCCACCCACACCATACTGAAATTCCATTGGAAATACAGCATCACACCTGAGTGCGGTAAATGAGCTTTTGGGTAAAAGGCTACTTTTCAACTTGACCACGAGAATGCTTTCTTGCTTTCTTCAAGAAATGCGTATATTCATTAATGCACACAAAAATAAACCTTCAAGCAAAATGTTTCTTTGGTTTGCTTAAATTGTGTGGGATAACAAGCTTTCCACCATCGCATTCTTTCTCACTTCCGTCATTTCTACACAGAACTGAATGTGGATAAGCGAGACTATTGTCATGATTTTCCACAGGAAAAAGAAATTTGCATTGACAGTAGTGAGAAATAGCTGTAGACTATTTGAAAAATGCCATTGGCATTAGATTTTGGGCGATGCAGGCATTTAATAATTGGTTTTATCCAACATAAATACTTTGTATCTACCAATAATGGCGAGTCAAAAGTGAGGATATTTGCCGAGTTAAAATAGGGTTGCATGATTGAGTGCCCTTGAAATGCATTAGTGCAAGAGACTATTTGGAAATACAGAAAGAAAATACATATAAATAATATTGGATAAAGGAAGATTTCTCTTTTTTTCTAAGTGTTTTTAACTAAACTCAAGAAACATTTTAGTACTTTAACAGAATTATTTTACTGTTCCACAATACTGAAGGCAATAAAAAAATGGATGTCTTTTTATCCAAAAAAATGTTATGGACTAATGATCTCGGAAAAAAATCCAGTATTTGTAAAGCGCACCATGAAAATCTTTGAAAATCGCATAAAAATGCAAACCAGCATGACCATTCCCAGGATGAGAAAAAAAATCTGCAGTTTTTGAGCAAGGCTTGTTTTTATTTCAGTGTTTTAGTATCATTTTGTGTGTGCTGTAGCTGTTTTGTGAGTACAGAACAGACCACAGCTGTGGAATAAAGTAGTAGTACAGTTCCTAAGTCGGTAGGAGGTATGAACTGCTGTGCAGCACGAAGCCAAACCCCACCGATCAGCTCCGTGGAGTCAGCAGCTCCCACCGAGCTCACGGAGGCACAGAAACGGCTGGGTGTGGAAGGACAAGACTCCAGACTGTGCAAGAGCAGGGCTTAGTTCAGAGTCCAGTCATTCTCCTGGAAAATGCAAGATAAGAGCGTGCCATGGTCCTGCGGTGTGTGTGGTGCCAAGGGGGATCCTGCTGTTCCCGGGGTGTTGAATGTACGGCAAGACTCAGTGCTGGCACTCCTGCAGAATTAGGAAAAGAGAAGTCCTAAGGTTAAACACACGTTCAGTCCCTTCTGATTCCTACAGTATGATCTTAAAATGGTGCTTATTACACTTGTCCCATCCATTTGCAGATCCCCTGCTCCTTAAGTAGCTTCTTCATTATTATTATAACCGGCCTTGGATTTTCTCATTTAATATAGACAAGGGGAATATGGGTCAAAATACTTATAATGAAACATATTTATTTAAAATAAAATGACTTTCAGACTGCGTTATACAATTTTTGGTAGTTGTGACAGGAACTAGTCTGTGATATTTTAAAATACTTGGTGGATGGACAAATTAGGAGGAAAAATACTGTATGATCACTGTATGGATCAACGAAACATGACGAATTTTAGCATTTTTCTTCATGCTGATGATACCAGTTCGCAATGTTAAACAGGATATAATGACCCACTATTTGTTACTGTATATTTATGTAGCTTTAACTCTAGTTACTGTGAGTTTCTTCATTATGTATTTTAAATTTGTTTAATTTAACTGGCATAAACCTTCCTAAATGCTTGAAAATAATTAAAGACAAAAATATGAGTCATTTCCAAAGAGTATTTATCATGAAAAGAAACTTATATGTTTGTGAGTGTGTTCAGTTGAGCATATAGAATATGAAAATGAAAGCTAACTCCGCACTGATTACTTACTTTTTCATAATAATACTCAACCAATGATTAATTAATTATCTATAACTGCTGATAAAACCAATATGCAATTTGACTTCTTTTTTTCATTAGTCACACCTAAATAGTTAATTACTGAAGGGGAGGGGAATTCACCAATGCCAATGAATTCCTAGGCTTATGAAATTAAAATTGAGGCTTATTGGAATATGACTAGTTGAAAGAACATCACATAAACCAGCCACGTGTGGGATCTTTTTGTCTGAGCATATTTATACCTTTGTTAAGCTAATTCATTTGGCATGGTTTGGACTTGGCATGTTGCCAGAGCCAGTTGAGAAATTGTGAGGAGAATATTTCTTGACAAGTGCAGGCTTTTGAATGTGGAAGAAAGGGAGTCGATACTTTATTTTTTGTCATAATTTAATTAATTTGCATTGTCAACATTTCCCTCTCTATTTGTAGCAGCTTTTCTGTTAGACAATAACAGGTTTATGCTGATTTCTTTGTTATATTTTTCTAATAACAAGAAAGAGATTAAGAACAGACTTAAATACTGACTCATTTTACATCTTACTATAGTCTTAAATATTCATGGAATAACACACAGACATACATTTTCATTTGAGATTATTTTAGGAGGTAATAAACCAAGTGCAATTTTAACCACAGTTTGTGGCCAGCAACTTGCAACCTAGTAAGAACAGTAAAAGAACAAAACATGTTTCTTCAATGTATGGGGTAATTCCTTTCACTTCTCCAGAAAATTTAGAAATTCAGTGCCTGTCGAGTTGATGGACCTGTTGAATCTGCTCTTTTATCTTCAATGAAAATTGGTGTGAAACAGCATCACTTCAGTTGAACAATTCTGGATAGCAGCCCATTGATTCTACTGGATTGCTTACTTTTTTTCTGTAATACACTAGAAATTATTTGATTGCCTGTTATTAAGGGCTAAGATGCTGTAAGGACATTGGATTTGCAGATCAAAATCCTACATAAAACTTAGAGGCAAGATCCCAAGAAATGGACTGACCCACAGGAACTTTCAGGTTTTGATGTTTCAGAGTAACAAAAATTCATGCAGGTATGACCCCCAAATTTACCAACTGAATGAGATTCCTGATGGGTATCACAGAGTACGTGGCACAGAGTATTGTTAGTGTGCACATAGGGTGCTTTGGGTGTGATTTGGGTGTAAATGAAGATGCAAGGCTGAGCACAATCACAGTTGCATGGACAACTGCACTTAAATTCCACACCAGGCTTTTTGATTGCTCTCAGTGATAACCCGCTGATCTAAAATTATTAGGAAATTCAGGTTTTTCCATGAACATGAATACTTGAATGAGTCAGAGAAATTTATGTCCATATAGATACAGAGATGGTAACTCATCATTGCTCCTCTTTTCTTTATGTACTGAAGTGTTTAGAGCAGCTCTGCAGTGATTCAGTTATACTTGTATTCATCTTTTACCCATGGCCACCCAGAACCAATGTTCCTGTCTCCTGTAGATAGCTAGGACTACCAGGACTTAAAGTAGACCAATTATACCCATCCTTCAGTGAACTGTGCTGCCTTAAAAAATGAAATTAGGAGTGAAATGAGACATGTCAGGATTCAGGGTTTTTTTCTGATTCTTCTAACTTTTCATATCACCACCAATAACGGCAGTTTGAATTTGCTTTTTCTGGTGATGCCTATTGCTCAGAAAGGGCAATTTATTCCATTCCATCACTCAGATGCTGGCAAAATCACAGCCACTTCTGTAAAAGTACTTTGGTTTTTTACAGAGAGAGATCCACTCCCACAAGTATATTCAAAAACTAAAGAATTAGTAACCTCCATTTCTTTTAGTCTCTCAATTTGACTTGTATGATACTTGATTTCCTGCCTCCCTGCTGTTTACTGAATCTTCATTCCTAATTTGTCACAGGAGTCTTAATCAGAGCATTTCCATAGTTAAACAGCTAAGAAAAAGATTCACAAAAAGATGACCCAATGATGACCATGACTAACTCATGGAAAATATTTAGGGAGAAGCTACAGTTTCAGAGAAAAGTGGTTGACAAACAGCTAGGGAAAGAAAAGGGAGAGTTTGGATATATATTTGTGAATCCTCTGAATTTCACAATTCTCGAGGTTTTCAAAGCTAACAAAAGATTTTGAAAGCAGTGCTAGAAGGCTCACTGGGTTTTGGAAAGTTTTCTTTTGCCTGATTTGTACAGACTTGAACCCAGGCTCTGCTGCCTCTCAAACCTGACAAACACATCATGGTATGTCCAAGTATTATTCTCAACTGCTTTAGGGCATAGCAATGATATTCTAAATTTTCCCAGAGTCTAAATTTTTATTAACTATTTTTTTCACTAAAGGGTGGAGGTATTTGTACATAGAAACAGAATGAAAAAATGTATCTGTGAGCATAGTAACCCTGAAGATGAAGTATTACCCAACATCACAGAAAAAGTGAAAGGACTAGAAACAACAGGTTCTGATTATAAATCAGGATCTACCTTTGAAGATGGACTGTATATTTAAGGATGACTTTTATCACAACTTTGGGAGCATTGAGAAATGTTCATCACTATTTTTATTGCAGGTACTTTTATCTGATATGATACATGCCACCCCATGCAAATAAATAAAATTATTACTAGTGTGGCCTTTCTCTTTGCCCTGCAGAGAATGCCATTATTCTCTTCCTGATTATTTTTGTGAACTTGTAATTTGATTTTAATTTAAAAAAAAATCTCATTGAATAAAGTTCTTTAAATGCAAGACAGACATGAATGAGCTCTAACTGTAGTCACTAGATGACTTTTCTATAATTATTCAAAAAAAAAACCTTTCTACTAAATTTCTAAGGCAGGATAAATATGCTTTAAATTCTGCTGAGGGGAATAATTAAGCAAACTTGAAAACTTGCACCTGATTTTCAGGATGCTGCTGAGAGGGCTGATTGACATGTTTTTCCCATCAGGGTTGAACAGAGGAAAAAAACCCAAACCAGTTGAGGCACATGCTGCAGTTTTGTGTTTTCCCACTCGGTGGCAATGATTCCCTCTCTTTCCTTCCCAATTCTGGGCTTCCTTCCAGAGAGCTGCTGCTCTGCATTCTGCAGCCTCCATTCAGAGGAATAAGCAAGGGAAAAATCATAGTTTTCCTTTACTTCAAATATCAAAGATGGAAAAATAGAGGAGGTTGTTAAATGAGAATGTATTTTATAGTTCACTTGTCAGTGAAAATGTGTTCTTTGATAGGATTTTTTTACCAGTTTTATCTCACTCTAGGGCACAGATCAGTAGCAATATGTAAAGCATTAAATAGGACCAAGTTTAGCAAGTGTACTGGACCTTATATCCCTTGACATAATAATGCAAATAAATAAAAATTCACAAGGCATAACAAGTGTATTTCTGCCCTTGTCTTTTTTTTTTTCCTCTGTGTGTGTGTGTATTTCCTTTGCATTTGTTTTTGGTTTTGTTTGTTTGTTTGTTTATTTGTTTTTTTGTTTTTTGTTTCTCTTCCTGACAGCAGGAATAAACCTATTATAAACCTAAACCTAAAGAGAACACACTGAGGAAGAGGTCTAACTGTGCTGGCTGAGCAAATGTGCTGCAGAAACTGCAGCTAGGTGCAAGGTGGTCTTTCATAACATTTACAGACCTTTCAGCTTTTGCCAGAGGTTCCATGAGGTTTTCCCATGAAGTTCCCTTTGGATCAGAGGTAGCAGAGAGCTGCAGGGAGGGGATCAGGCTGTGCTCTGAGGCACACACAGCTTGGGAATACTGCATCATAAAAGCATTTAATGTCTCCCACACAGCAAGCACAGCTGGCACTGGAGATAACAAGTCCAGGCACGGCAGGAAAAATATCTTTGCTTAGGACATAGAGAAGGTTTGAAAGACAGGCTTAAAGTTCATAAGACTCAATTCAAGTTGGTGTCTCAGAGCTAGTAACAGCCTAGAAGTACTGGCTGTGGTGATGATGGTGAGCTGTGGTAACAGTCTTGACTAAATAATAAAGAGAGAATCAAAGCAGTGGTGATGGTAGCAACCGTTTTCATATTTTCTCCTTTCAGAAAGTGATTCAGCAACATCCCCCCTGTCCCTGCCCACACAGGAATAGCAAGTGGGGGAGGAAGGCTGCCCTGCTGTCTCTTGCTCTGCCGCTGAATTTTGGAGGAGGATGAATTGAAACATCTTTGTAAAACAAATAAACAAGGAAAAAAAAAAAAAAGGGGGGAAGAAAGGATCTTTCCAGAAAAGGAGTTGGGAGGTGGAGGGAGGAGAGGGGACAATGGGGACAGTGCACTGCAGTTGCAGTGAGAAGGAATGCCATGAATGTGGGGGCTGGGGGGAATTAAAAATGAGGATATTTGAGGTAAGATGGCAGCAGAGCACAGAAATGTTTTCCAACTCATGTCTTTTAGACTTTGTCTGTTTATGGACTGTAGCTCCTGTAATTCAGATATCATTTTGGTTTTCCATAGTTCTACTTTTTGATATGGGAAGAGACTGGGGAAGAGAAACCAGAGGCTAAGAGAAACTACACAATCAACTAGAGGAAAAGGGGGGCAACGGGGAAGGGAGAGAAGCTTTTGCTCAACATAGTACACTCCTGAGGTCTATATTTGAAATGGTGGAACATGAGCATGTGCATTTTTGAGGAAGTGAAAGGAAAGGATGGGAAGGGCAAGTGTGGGGAATGAGTACCTCCCTGCTCAGCTACAGACTGCCCTGCTGTTGCTGGATGCCAGCACAGGCAGTGCTCCCTGTGTGGGTTGACTGGAGAATCTCAGGCTGATGTCCTTCTAGATGTGAAACTAATCTCAAGAGCAGACTGAAAAGAGTAGTGGTGTTGTCAGAAAGGCTAACAATGTAAGAGCCTGGAAACTTGGTAGAGTCTGCAGGATAAACACTAACAGATACACACAGTGGGAGGCAAAGAGGAAATTCCCAAGAGCCTGCCAGGTCAGTTATTTGCCATGTGACAAGGTATGGACGAGTGGCCAGTACAACATTTCCTATCAGCTTCAAGTCTGAAAGGTAATTCTGTTCACAAAAGAACTGTGTATTTAAATACTGTGAACTTAGCATCTCAAAAAAAATACGATTTCAAAATATTTGAACATTCTAACTGTTTTTGAACACTGGGGAGATCAAAGGTTAATACATCATAGTGTCTGGTCATTGAGATTTCAGTCAGAGAGAGCTGAAGAGGGTGTCTAGGGAAGGCTACATGAGCCGAGGCAACTGTACAAAACACTTCTCAGGAGTATTCTCCCAGCTTTCAGCCTTTTGCCATTCAGTAACATCCTGAGCCAGGGATGGCTGCAGAATATTCGGTAGTTTTCAATGGATTTCTCTCATGGGGAGTTCTCCTCTGGAACCTCAGGAGACTTTTAGTATTCACAGTAGCCTGACAAGGAGTCTTGCAGCTCACCCTCACCTTTTGGTGTTGCATGAGTATTTGCTATCAATGAATTTTATTTCTTGTCAAATAGTTCTTTCTGCTCTAGATTTTTCAAAGCTGCATCATGAGCAGCCCAATTTTATGTCATCCCACATATTTTAGGTTTTTTTGACCGGATAATGAAAAATATGATGTCACTTTTCAGAATTTCAATACCATATCTTTGTTCCTAAAGCCTCAAACTTCTTTAGGTTTTTAACTTTCTAGATATTTTGTAGAATCACAGTTTAAATGGTGGAAATTTTTCTAAAGAGTAATGTGAAGCACTTCAATCTGCAGTGGGCCAGAGTGTGCTTTATAACTGTCAGCTGATTCACACTGTGCATGTACTGTACATTTTACTGCACATAGAAAACCCCACAGTGTTTTCTCCTGTCATTCTCCTTCATTACTATTTCCTTTACTGATTTGCTTCTTTTCCTGCTCTGAAAATAGGTGCAAGTTTTGGCCAGGCCACTTCAGTCTGTTCTCTGTTCTAGGCCAACCTCTCAAATACTCCCATCAACCACTGGTTGTGTAGATTTCCATCCATAAAACTCAAATGCCACCATATTCATCACCAGCCCAATCTAGGAAGTGCAGTGCCCCACTGAATATACAGGTATAACATATTCTTGAGACCAATGCAGACTCAGTTCTGCAGTATTCCATTCTGTGTATCCATCCATTTTATTTAGCCTATATGCCATGAATGCAGTTCTAAAACGATCCAATGAGCACCTCTAGTGTGGAATTCAATCTTGCAATTTAGTACAGTGTTCTGAAGATGATTTGAGCAAACAGTAGTGTTAAAATTGTGGAAAGCAAAACAATCAATGAGGGACAAATGGTGGTAAATAGTGGTGTCCTTGCACAGTCCCAAAAGGACTGTATCTGTTAGGACAAATATTGTGTGCATTCCCCAAGTAGTGGAGAAAAGCAGAGAGCTGTGTGGGAAGATTAGGTCACCAACTGGTGGCTTTTTGTTTGGTTGGTTGATTTGTTTTGTTTATTGTGATTAGATACATTCTAATTCGAATAAATATTTTAATGCTCCGTGGTTTTTGCTGAATACTAATTATCCATCAGGGGCAATGACTGCTGCATGAGAGGCTATTCATAATTTGCATTATTTCTTTGACTGAAATAATAATATTTAATACCATCCTTCTTCACTAAAGTGTGATTTTGCACTCAATTGTTTTAATGTTTTGGCTTTAGATAGTGACAGTAGTAGTTAGGACTTTATTTAATAGTTTGTTCTTAAATTGAAGAGGCAATGACCATTTAAGCCTACTCTTTAGTTTTTGTGCTTTAACTGGTCTTTCACTTACAACAATGTGTCAGCCAGTAATATTTCATTCCTTAGTACTCCTAAACACTGGACCTCATCACAAGGAAAATGAAAAAAGATTACTCCACTGTTTTGACAAGCAAGCACTAGACATTTTAAGAAAAATCTCTTTGAATCTGACAGACCCAAACATATCTACACATTCTAGTTTTGATATGTGTACTTTTAAAAATCTGCTTATATTACTATTTCTTTTGGTTTTACAGGCACAAATACAATTTTCCGGAGTGCCGTTGTTACGATCAGATTATTATGATTATTAGAGAGATGCCTCTACCCAAATTAAGGTGAAAATTACACCACAGGCTGAAGTCAATCAGTTGACAGTAAATGTGAGGTAGAGAGAGATTAAAAGAAATAGCAAAAAGTGGGGGGATTAAATAAAAAGATATCACCACCCATGGATCCAGACAGTCTCCCATTAGTCTTCTGTTTTTCTTAGTGGTGGGCATGATGAGGTCACTCAAAACTTGTCCCCACTTATACATTTTAACAAACAAAGGAATCAGTTCTCATTGCTTAACAGTTCTCTTATTCTATTGGTTAAATTATTACCTTGTTTCCAATGCTAATTAGTCCCATGCTCAGTCTTCTTCTTCTTTGGTGTCAGTGGGCTGTGTCCTCTCCCTGCTGGACTCAGTCAGAGCTGATTTCAGCACAGTTGCAGAGTTTGCTTTCTTTGTGGATTCTTTGCATTCATTATCAGTTCTCGCCCAGCTTGTTTACTTCTTCCTAATTTGCACTAATTGGACAATAGTACCACCTTTATCTAGTCTCAAGTTCCAGTCAGGTGGCTCAACTTAATGCCCAAAAATCCAGGAATTCGCTGAGACATGTTCAGAATGGGGTGTGTTTAATGGTCACAGATGAGCAGTTGCTTCTTTATACAGTTTTTCATAGTGGGCAGAGTCCTTCAGTGACCTTAACACTATTTGAGGCAATTATGACCTTTAAGTCTCTTACAGCTGCTTCCTGACCACTTAGTACAGCAAACCCTGGGAGATGGGTTTTGAGCATCAGCTGTGCTTGGGAGGCTGTGAAATTGGGTATAGAGCAAGTCCAAATGTGGTAGTGCTCCTAGAGCCAACATGGGTCCAGAGGCACAGTGTGCCTGCACTGCCCTGAGCAGGAGCTCTGCTGTTAATAAGGCCAATGGACTCATGCCAGCAGCTACCCAACACTGCACCCCCAGACCTGAAATGATTAAAAAAAGGATGGCAAGCAAGCTGCATGGTGCCACACAGTCAGCAAGAAGCTGTAGGAGTTCATTAGCTCTCATCAAGCTCTGACTGGGCTTATTAACTGCAGCTCAGCACCGCATTTCTTCAGTTCCTGGTGTGCGGGCTGTAGGTACAGGAAATCCTCTGTGCAATCTGAAAGTTCAGTGGTGATTTGAATAAGAGAAAATCCTTATTTTTGCAAGATCCTGAGATATTTCAGACTTAAAATCACACTATATTGTATGAGGCTTTCCCAAATTAATTCCATCTGAGCTGTTATGTCTTCAGAGCATGACCTTTTTGCTAATCCCTACAGTGGTACCTCTGCTCCAGCAATGTTCACCCAGTTTGTGAAGTTTGTAAGACTCCACACGATGGTCTATTTCCCCAGATGCTTGGTTGGTTCATAAACAAAAACTGTGAAGATACCATAATCACTAACAAAACTGTCAGAGGCTCACCATGCTGAAGAGGTGTAAGGTCCAAATGCACCTGTAAAGCAATTTTAAATATAAATGTGGCTACAGGTTCACTGTGAAAAATAGAAGCACGAAAAACGCAGAGGTGACAATCAAATCTTCAGTGACAACCTGTGAAAAATGCTTATACTGGAAATATGAGCCACAAAAGCGGCTAGAACAAAATAAAAAAAAAAAAAAAAGAGTTTTAGATTATAAAAGAAAAGGTTCAAGACAGTATTAAGTTCATATTTTTGGATATACATCTCAGCTACAGTAATTTACAATACAAATAATTTACAATAACAAGACAACTTGAGCTGGCTGAAAAATGTCATGTGACAACTTTACTGAGGGAATTGATTCTGCACAGTAGAATACAATAAAACTGATTCTGCCAGGCCAAATTCAATGCTGTTATGTGCCCTCAAGGCACCATTTATACTCCAATAAAGGGAATTTTCGCATTGAAAATTATTATGTGCTTAAATCACAAAAATTCCCTGCATTTTGTACTTGCAAAACTACAAAATGGCTAGTTCAAGACTCCTCCACAGAAAGTTCAGCAGTTAGTATTTTTCTCTCTTATCACAAGGATATGTTGCTGGGTTGGGATTGGTTTGTTGTTTGTTTGGTTTTTTTTTAGGATCTTTGTGAAGGAAAGGGCTTTGAAGTCATGAAAGATCTTTTATCAAAACAAAAGAGGAGTTTTTAATGTGTTACTCTTTAGCTCTATTGTAAATGTAGTGGCCCATTCCAGATCAGTCGATTTCTTCATCAGCTTAAAAAGAAATTTCAAATACGGCAAGTTTATTTTTTCTTATTTTGACTTGCCAAGGGTTTGTGTTTGACTTGTTCCCGTGAATAAAACTATTCCTCTTTCAACAATAGGCTCTCTGGGAATGGTGTGGGAAAGCTAATCCCATTACACAGCTCTGAAATTCCCACTCAGTGGTGACCCAGGACAGGCAGCTTATATCAGGCATTTAGCAGAGCTGTCAGCTGGTCAGCTCAAGTGGGATATTCTTCTTTGTGAAGTGAAGCAGACCAGCAGGAGCAGTGGGAGGGGTTTGTTTGTTTGTTTTAAGTAAATAGAACAACAGGGAACTTCTACATCCTTGACCTGAAAGTCATGTTCTGTAAATAGAAGACATTAACGGTAGAGCATAGAACAGTGTCATTAACACACTGGTCAGATGTGTTAATTAATTTATAATACACAGGTGAGAGGAGTCTCACAAAGATGCTGTGTCTTGTGACATTCCCTGTGACTCTCTCTCTTTCCAGTAGTTCAGACTATCCAAGTCCTTTCCTAGGTGTCTCTTAACAGAAAAGTTTTCCTTCAATGGAAGTTGTTTTCGGATTCCCTTATGCCTTCATAATTTTGCTCCAAGTGGTGGGCATCTTGTCATACCTCTGGCCACATGGCCAAGGTCTCCTGATGATATTGAAGGTCTCCTGATGATAAATACCTGGAGAATGAGCTCTCTTTTTTTGCTGAGGTGGGAATAGTGGTAATGCTGTGTGAGGACGGCCCCTGCTTCCCAGTAGTGAGGTGAGAATTGCTGGGGAGGGACAAGATTATCCATAGAAACATTTTTAAAAGCATAGAAAACCATATAAGAGTATCTTGGTTTTGGAGAGAACAAGATTAATACAGAAGAAAAAAAAAAAGTGATTTATTTTTAGTGTCACTGTGCCTTTGACTTATGAAGCCACCTCTGCATGGAGGGGAGGCTGCATCTGGCTTGCAAGCACTACTGTTTTCCAGAAGCTCAAGCAATGCAGGCTGAAATAGAATAGAGTGCCAGATTGAGCCTAACTCCAGTCTTACCAGTGTTGGGGTCTTAACCTATTGTCCTAATTATTCAGTTAAAGCAAAATATTATCTGGTTGTGGCTAGACAATGCCACACTGTATCAGAACTCAGGCAAAATTGAATTCTGGTTATGGCGCAGCTTGTGGAAAAGTTTTCTGTGCAGTTCTTGCCATTATTTCCCTGAAATTCTTAGTACTTGTCCTCTACCTCAGTGTAAGTATAGTGCTTGTATTCAGGAGACATAAAGCAAACTGTGCTCATGAGAGTTTTGAATGGCCTAGTGATGACAGCCTAACTGGAAACTATAGTGGTTTAAAGTGTCATTGAGAGAATGGCCCTCCTAAATTCTTCTTTAAGAGTCAATACATTCTTTTTTTCTTTTTTTATCTCCTTTCTTTTAAGCAATTATAATACTTCAGAGCTGTTCCCATTCCCTAATATACTTCTTAAGATGAGCCAATCTTGTAAGCTACGAGGTGTCATCAGTTCCCAGTGCCAGTAAAGACACTGAGGGAGCTCAGTGATTCCACAGACCAAGAACTCTACAAGGAATTGGCCTTCGGCTATAATTTGACATTTGTTTGTTTTCATAGATTTTTAATCAATGGCATGGCATTCCATGGTTATGAATTTATGAGGATTTTTTCTGGTTTTGTTTGTTTGTTTGTTTTATTTAGTGGGCTTTTATACTTGCTAACAGAAATAAGGATGCTGAACTAGATAAATATGATCTGTGTTTTAATTTCGCTTTTTTTTTTTAATTGCCTGTTACTTCATTGCCCAAGGTCAGTCTTGTCAGACAAGTGGACCAACAGTTCTCTAGAGTAACATAAAACCATTAAGTTGCTCTTTGATCTTGCACCTTCTTTAGAACCTTTTAATCAATTAACCATGAAGCTACTCAGCTTGTCTTATTTCCTGCACATAAAACTGCTCTGGTCGAGCCGACACATTACTACATTATAGATCAAAGATTGAAGGAAATTTCACATCCAACCAGGATAATTATGTGGAATTTTTCTGAATCTATTATATATACATTTTCGTGCCTCAAATGGATGAAAACCAGCATTTTGATCTAGAATGAATTAAAGGATTCATGTGTATTTTAAAGATTGGTTAAATGAGTTTGTGCATGATTGACCTCACACAAGGTGTGGGTAGATTTCATGGCAATATTGCTGAGCCTCAGCTGTCCATCTGTCCTTTGAAAGTGACCACTACTGATAATAGAAAACATGACCTGTTGTAACATAAGCAGGGATGTCTTGCTTAGGAAACCTTTAAATAAAAAAGATATTTTAAATGATGAATGTATTGTAATGTGAGACAGACTGAAATCCTCTTAGCTCAGGAATAAAATTTTGATAATTGAAAGAATTGTGGGTTTAGACTTGTATAGGGCCACACTTCTGTGATCTTATTTGTATTCATAAAATGCTTTTTTTATCAAAAATCAGACATACCTTCACTGTTATGTTTTTAAAGATTTGTGACTGTTTATACTTTTATTTTCTAGTTATATGGGAATGAAGGTGTGTCAAAATAAATATTCCATTCCTTCTGGCCAAGTACTGGAATACACAAACAACTTCAATCAGCTCTTCATTTGAGCTTTTCCCTTAAGTGGAACCGAGTGTTACCCACACCAGTCCACAGGAGCAAGGCATCTGCTCATTCAGACTTTGCTTAAGGCATATTTTGCACAGCTGTTTCTTGTGGGACTGGTTTGTTCCCCTGCTGCTTTCTGATGCTGAAAGCAAAGATGGCCTGGCCCAGATAAGAGTGTCACCTGGTGCAGGTGCAGTGGTAACAGGTAGAAATACCAAGAGCCAGCACAATTTCTAGACAAAAATACCACACAGTAAAGAAGCATTCTTGAAAGAATCCATGTTATCCATGTTCTTCACAGATATCACCTTATTCCCTGAAGACATATCTTGAATTTGGACTCACTAGACTTGGAAGCAGATAGGAAATAGGAACCCTTAGAGCTTCTATAGCTCACATTCTTTCCACTGCTAAGTTTAAGCCACGCTCTGTTTGCAAATCCCTATTGATTTTTCTGAATGTCACACTTCCTTTAGCTAAACAGATCCCTGCTGGTATTTGTCTTCTTCCTTTTAAGCGGAATTAAAAGTGAGTGAACAAGTTTGTGGATAGCGTGGATAAAGTGCTCTTTGATAGATGTACTTCTTGTCTTCTTAACAAAGATGAGTACATTCAGCTCTTGGTACTAAGGAGGAAATAGTTTCCTCAATCTCCTTCTGTATAAATCCCTCATTTAAGTCTAAATGGAAATTTACCAGAAAAATTAAGGATATTTGTGAAGCTTACTTTTACATTTACCACTGCAGTATCTTTGTCATGATGGATCCAGAATACAGTGGGTGCTTTCCTTCTGGGATTTGAAGAGACACAAAAATCCACAAGGAGTCAGTAGGAGGTTACACACGATTTTGAGTGTAAAGCAGGCCAAATTTTAGGTTCTTTGTTTGTTTTGTTTCTACCTCCAGCTATAAATCATCCCAGATTCATCAAACTGTTTGCAAAGCTAATCCAAGCTGGACCAAGTTTCAGACTGGACCAAGATGTAGGTTTATAGTAATGCCTGAAAACAGGAAAGACTTTACATCAGAAAGGAAAAACGATCTGGTTTCATTACATGTGGCTTCAAGTTACATTACAAAAGGTTTTACATGGCTTTGATCCTCTAATTTGGCTAAAAACTGAAAAAAAAAAGAAGTGATCTCCATGTGCACACAGCTATTTCAGTGCATGCATGTGACTCAATTAGATACACTGGACCCCAGTGAACTACAGTGTGTTCCACACAGACATGCTGCATTTAAATGCATAGAGTGCAAAGTCAAGACAGATTAGGTCAAACCTCCTTGCTGCCAGCCACCTTGAATTCTTAATCATACCTGCTGTTGTTCAGAGCTGCTCAGGGCAACCAAAAAGCCTGAGTAAGTTCCTATCCTGAAAAACAAACATAAAAAATATGCACTTTCTACCTTTATATATCTGTGTTTGTACACACACACACACACACACACACACACACACACACTAAAGATTTTACAAGAAGAATCTGTTTTCCATAATGCTTTCTTATGGAGCCATAATTAAGCGAGTCTTTAAGAGAGAATATTAAAGGAATGACTTCAAGAAATGACTTCACTAGAAGCAGTTTTACTACAATAGTACTCACTTAATTTTATTTTTTTCGTTACAGACCTCCTGTCTTTCATTTTTTTTGTGCTGCTGCTGAAGAGAAATTGCCAATTCTCTTTGTTCCCCTGGAGCTTGGAGCGCAGCACTGAAGAACAATCTCCCTTCCCACAGATCCTCAGCATCAGTTAAACGGGGCAGCAGGGCAGAGCTCAGCAAGAGGGGCACAAAAGTTTTCCCAAAGTATCACAAGTGATTGCTCCTTTAGCCAATAGGCTGCAGGACAGACCACAGTTCCATACCCAGGTTTGGTGCACTGAAAACTCCTTTTCTTTTAGCAGGTAAGAGCTCCAGTGGCTCCAGGCCAGCTGAGCTGGGTTTACAGCTGCTTTGCATCAGCAAGCTGCTTGAATCTACAGTGAACGTGGCCCTAGATGTCTTAAATCTTTAGTATTTTCTTCTGTCTCATCTAATAAGGTTGTTTTCCTGCATTTTACAAGCCTGTTAATTACCATATGAAATTCAATTGAACTGTGATTGCTTCTCCTAAAAGAACTCCTACCCAAACCGTCCTTTCATGTCTGCATGAAGTAGGATGACTTGTGCAGCTGGTCACTATTTCCTGGGCTCTAAGTGTCCTTTCAACAAAAGTTTGAAAATACACGTTTGTATCTGCTACCCACAAATAATTGCAGCAGTTAATTTCCTTCTGAATTCACTACCTAAATATTGATGTCACCAGAGATGCTTCCTTTTCAGCATTATTTCCCAAGTATGCACACCTCACCTATTGGGAATGCTTATTCTTTGTTCTCTTAGTGAAAAACCCAAAACCAGACAAACTGGGGCATATTTTCTGTTTGTAGTGTTTGCATGTGATTGCTGAGCAGACGTTCAATGAGTTCTAGGTCTCTTTGCCCTTCCTTTCAATTAAGCTGGTTACAGGTTGATTTTCAGAATGAAAATGAAGAGGCATCATTCTCCATGTCACACACAGACTGGGAGTTTTATTACTTGAATGTTTTGACAGCCACACTTCCCACTGATTGGTACTAGCACTTTGCCATAACAGTTTAATAAATAATACTTGATTTTGAAGTGCTCAGATGTTAATTAGTTGGACAGTGCTCTTTCCATCACCAGCATGGTGTTTTACCCTCATTAGACCCCTCAAGTTATCTTGGGGAAGGCACATGCTGGAAGGTGATTGCTGTGCCTTTCTGCAAATGGGAAGGAAGAAGTGTCATCTGGGAAGGCTGTAGGAATGGCAGGCACAGCCAGACCTGGAGTCAGGTGGGTGGGAAAGGGGAAGGAAGTAGAGTCTGGAGTGACTGGAGCAGGAGAGAAAGCATGAATGCCAACAGTTGGTCTGTGGTTTGTGATATCAATCAATGATGAGCACAGTTTTGATCACTTGGGACTTAAGCCTTTTGCTTCTCATGTTTAAGCTGCTTTTCAAAGTTCCTCATTATGGTTTTTTGTTTGCCATTTTTTATTTTAAATTTAGAGCAATAATGAATCTTTTTATGCAGAGGAGTATGTGCTGTGCCACATGACCTTGCTGCGGATATTCTGTGTAGATTTATGTGTCTCCTGTGCTCAGTTTTATTTACTGTTGACATTGTCTCATGTTCTTACCTTTCCTCTACAAAATAAGCATAAAACTCTATGAAAATGGGTGAACTGTTAGGGAAGGAGATCCAGTGAAAACCAAACCAAAACAAAAAACAACAACAACAACAACAAAAAAGTGAAGAAGAAAGAACAGACAAACCTCAGACTCATTAAACTAGCTATTTCAAAATATCAAGCAACTTCTAAAGCACAGGTCAGAAGGTACGCCTCTTATTGCTGTTGCCATAGCAGAAACACATAAATGTGATTAAATTAATAAAGCTAATCAGAAGCAAAAGGAAAAAAAAAAAACCCAGATTTGCAGTAAAACCAGCTCAAGTTAAGAGTCTCAGAGGACTTTGAAAGAAAACATACTTCTAAAGATGCTCTGTGAGAGATTTTAGGCACAGCTGCAGGGAAAAAAAAGGTATCCTTTTCCTCTCTCTGGAAGCATTAAATCTGTTCTGGAAAGTAAACAAAGTCGACAAAGTTTCTATGAAACAACAGATTGACGTCTAGAATGTTAAAAACTATGAGAAAGAAGAAAAATGTCCTGAAGAAAGGCTACTGGATAATTTCAAGGAACTTGAATGTCAGAATAAGCAACCCAGGCACAATAGTCCTATCTTTACTTGTCTCTTGTGAGATGGAAAGTATCCTAAAAGGAATTTTAAAAAAGTAAAAGTAGTAGCAGACAAAACCAGATAACAATTACCCTGGTGTAAGTCTACAAATCTATAAAATAATAAGTTTATATCACTCTATGTCTGTCAGACTGTTTCAGAGGAGCTAGTTTAACATTTTCTGAATTATAAAGGCCATTAAAATGTTTTATCTCTGTATCTGGATGTATAACCTTCTTCTTTAAGGCAGGTCTTCTGATCCTTCTGCAAATGTTAATGAATACCTAAAACAGGAACAAAAAAACCAAGTCTCAATTTCCTGTATGTAGTATAGGGCAATGCTTGAGAGTACTCAGGCTGGATGTTAAACTAGAGGAGTTTAACTGGAATGAAATAAAAGGATGGAGTTGTAAAGACCCGAAAACACTCCTAAGATCAGCACTCTGAAATAAAGTTGTGGATCTGGGAGGCAGTTTTAAAGCCTGTTCCCATGGCTGAGCAAAATTCCTGCAGCATGCTGTAGAGCTGGAGCGTATTTGCTGCGACTGTGGATAGCCAGAAGTCTTGCTGTTCAGCAAGATGACTGTTTTTTCTCAGCTTGACAAATGACAAGCAGCTCTGACAGAGTACTTCTTCTTTGCTGGCCATCACCCCTACGGACACTGGCCAGAACAGCAGCAGCAGGAACATACCCTCCAACTCTGATTTAATCACACGGAGCCCAGGAGACCAGTGAATAGAGCTGTTAACTCTCTGTTTAGTTTGTTTTTCCCATCTGTGTTCTATTAAACCGAGAGCAAGATTTATTCACTTTTTTAACATCATGATCTGTTGGTGTCCAAGATGATGGTTCATGTTAAGGTATACATACACAGTTTAACCTGGCTGAGGGCCAAAGAGGCCTATGATTTCCAGCTTAGACAATTTATTTACAGAAGGACACTAAATCCCTCTACTCTAAAATATTTTAGAAAGGATGAGCATGACTTCCCACTCTCCCAGGAACACAATACATGGAGAACACAGTGAGGGTGCAGGCTCTCCAGGCATGCAGGCAAACAATTCAGTTTGACTGTACTCCTGACAGCCCTGACATAGTCACAACTACCAATGATTTTCTGATTCCTACTCCAGGAATCTTAAATAGACTGGAAGTACCAGCTCTGTCTATATAGATACTTCTGAAAATCAAGAATCCTGAATGGCTCAGCTGGTGAACTGCACTTCATGGGAACAGAAATTATGTGCCAGGCTTTCCACTGTAAGGTGGGATAGCTGAAGCACAGACACTTGCATGCCTAATGAGCTACTGCAGGAATAACACTTGCTTTGAAAGGAGAAGAAATGAACCAAAAGATGGGATTTTGAATTGCTTTGAAAAGATACACTTTTCCTCAAATAATAGGGTTAACTCAAGACAGAAATATCAAGTGTGTGTTTGTCAGAACTGTAAAGGGGGTTCTTAAAACATGTAAGCAGCAACAGAAAAAGCTCCCAAAATAGAGCTTCAATACAAACAGCCCCCAAGATTTGACAGTTTTCCAAAACTTCTGGGCATTTTATTCTTAAGAGCGACCTCCTTTCTGTGACACACCAGTCTCTCTCTCTCATCTCTTAGTCATCACCTTAGTCACCACATCTTAGTCATCCTCTCATCAGAACTAACATGGTGACAATCCACTTACTCCAGTGCCTTCCTCCCATTCCTGCAAGTACTCTGTGGATTATCAGGTCTGCCAGACTTCTTGTTATTTCCAAAACCTCTGCATGCTCCCCTTTCCAAGCAAATGCCTTTGTAACATCATATGAATCTCATATTGTGGCACCTACACAGAACATCCTCATATTACAATGATTCCTGTAATACTAAGGCTCATGGTGTCCCTCTATGGCAATAAAAAGTATCCTGAAGACAAAATTGTTACTACAATAGATCTTATAAAATGAACTGTATCTCTCAAAGCTGTTCATAGAACAGTGTATCTCTCAAAGCTTAGAACAGTGTTTTTATCCCTCAAATATCCATTTGCCCCAGAAAAGTTAACACAGACTGCAGAATCTGGTTCCATGTGTGGTTGCTGCTGCTCTGAATTGACTTTTTAGTGTTAACAAAAGAGCTCTGTCTTTTGTTAGCTTTATTCAAGAATGGTCTTTTTTCATGCTCTTTCACAATTTCATCCTCTGTGAGATGACAGTAAGAGCTGTGCATGAACCAGTACAAATTAAGCAGTATTCATGTGTTTCCTCTTTTTTACAGCTTTTAAGAACACTGGAAGAAAATGATGGAATCTCCAAGTTTTATTTTTCTTAGTTTCTAATGAAAGAAGAATTCTAATTGCATGCAGTGCTGAACTGAAGTGAGAACTTGGCCACTGTACCGAGTCATATCCTTCAGCTCCAATGCATTTTATGGATTTTATTCAATACATTAAAAGCAGACTGTATGAGAGTGATTCCAAGAGGAGGTAGCAGACACAAGGAGAAAAACCGAATCCCTAAGCTCTGTGTTAAGAGCTGCATGACTTATGTTTTTGAATGAAAACCTGTGTCTGGAGTGTTCTGCAGTGAACTAAATTCTCCATTATGGTGGTAACAGTTCTCTCAGATCCCCATTTCCCTTTTGGGGAATACAGGTACAAGGCAGCCTATTATAGCACTATTACAAGAAACTCGGTCTAGGTACTAGGAAAGTATTAGACCCATCCCATGGAGGAAGTTCTCTCTTGTCTTGCACAGTGGCACTTTGTGATGCTTAAGGATGCTTGAGGTGGTGAGAAAGGGGGCTGAGGAGAGCTGAATCACCACTTGATATAGGTGCCTTGTCTTTCTTCTGAGGTGCAGGTGACAAAGCTGGGTTTGGTTTGGGAGTGTTGGATTTCTTTCTTTCTCTTTCTTTCTTTTGTTCTTTCGTTCTTTCAGTTCTAATGGGGTTTTTTGAATCTGCTTGGAGACCACAAAAGGTCCCTCTCTTGATGACCTCAAGATCACCAGTAGATGCCAGTATTGCTTGAATACCATTGCAAAGTTCATCTTTCTCTGTCAATGTGAGGACAGTATCCAAAAATAAAGTTTAAGGACTGTTGAGCAAAAATGTCTTCTTTCTCCTCAAAGCTACCCCTTTTTACAACAGATTTCTAGCAGTCACAGAAACTGCAAAGAAATCCTCATGCCAAAGGCTGTTTCATTGGATATTTAGAAAAATTCTAAAGTAGACTAAGTAAAATAAACACAGAATTATTTGTAAAAACTGTATTAGAGAAAATAAACCTGGTTAAGTATCATCCCATCCAATTGCTTAAATTGAAAATACTTAGTCAAAGATTAGTGAAAATGAACCCCCTTAAAGAATCCAATTACTCGCTAGAACTGTTAAACTGCCATTTTTATAACCACTAAAGTATTAAGATTGACTCAATTTGCCTTTTCCTACAGTGTACTTTATTTATAAGTCTTTTTCTTAGTTTTGGTATAAGTTCATCTGAGTTCGTAATGCACAAACATTTTCAGATGTCACAGCCTCTAGGTGTAGCAATCCCGAGTCAATTCCTTCTTCCGATTTTCAGCAAGGAATACACTAGATTTAGGGTTGGGTTTTATTCTGTTTTTTACCAAATAATCTTTGCAACAGATGTTTAATTAAAGGCTGCTTGACAATTTAAATTTCTCAGAAGAATACAAATAAAAGCTGTTAATGAAGTAAATATCTGTTTAATTTACAAACATCAGTAGCATTACTGATATCAGTCCAAATATGACAAAGCACACTGCATTACACATGTACATCTAACTTTTTTGTAAAAAAAATAATAAAATAAAATTGAAAAAACATCTGCATTTTTACAGGGTACCCTGGGTTTTACTGAAAGAAGAACACAACCCACTACTGATTACCAGTTCTACATTATAATTTAGCAGCAACATGTTAACATAGGGAACATTAGGGCAATAAAGTAGTTTTATTATTTGGGGGAAATCACAGTTTTTGATAGCACAGCCTTTTTTTCTTTTTTATAAAAAAGGTAAAGAGCTCCATGGGAATATTAATTTATAAAGATCTATCTTCTACCGTCATTTTCTACACGCCATCTTATTTTCTGTAAGTACTGTATATAGGGAAAATTAACTTCTCTACAATTGCCATCTAGTGTAAAGACATTTTCTGTAATATATTACACGTTCTTGGAAGGTGTCCTGAATATCTGCTATATGTGAAACCGCCTATTGTCACCACTTTCTATTCAGTGACACCAAGTGGTCAGATTCTAAGGAAAAGTAAAAGGGAGTGGAAAGGGAAAAACAGACTGAAAACATTTACCCCAAGACGACACGCTACGTTAGTTCTATTGCAAAAAAATCCTGATTTTTAAGTCCTTTAAAAAAAATTACAAAAATACTGGGACAAATATAAATTAATATATATTAAAGCATTGAAAAACAGTAAAAGGGATGGCCTAAAAGGGTTAAGTACAATGTACTTTGATACAATAAATATTTCTCAATGAAACCCAATACTGTATAGAGTTGTTTAGAACTCATAGAAACAGAAATCCATATTATTACTAATTTATCCATCAATAATCTATTTTATCATCCCCAGAACATTTATATTACAAAAAATTAATACTGTAAAAGGGAAGATAAACACTTTTTTTATGCTTCTTTTGCTAACATGCTGACATAAAAGTACACATCATCAGGAGATTTCAGGATTATAGCATATTCTTGTATCTCCCATTCATTAAATGAGACCCCATCTTCTCAAGATGCTTAATAATTCCAAAAGACAAAATGTGTTTCAAACAATTGTTATTTCTGTATAATCTGATTCTTTTTGCTCATAAAGCTTCCTCATCCATAGGTTGAGGTATGGTCTGTCAAAACAATAAAACAGATTGATACGAAAGTGGAAAAAACAAGCCTCGTGTTCTGGTCAGTATTTCATCTCTGAGCTGTTAAGTTGAAAGTCACATGTGTATAGTGTCAGTGTATCTTCAGCATGTTAAAAAGAAGAATCCATGTTAAAAGCAGTTAAAGTTTCCCATCTCTGCTGCAATGTTACCAGGTCTTTTTTTTTTTCTTCAAAGCTCCTCTTGGGTATGAGAAGTCTCAGTTCAAGCACTTGAATCTTTTTTTTTTTCAATGAAGAAAAAGTCTTTATTCTCATAATAAAAATAAGTCTGTTCTGTATTTTACAATATATTTCAAATATTTCCACTATGAAGCATTAATTAGTCCGACACGGTCAATAAGTATACAACATTTTCAAAAGACAAGTGTGACAGGGACACTTAGGAGGGACAATTTGTACAGCCACACTTCACCACCTTCTCAACCTCGTCCACAAACGACGACCCGTCGGTGCACTCGAAGGAGTATTTCCGCCTCTTGCTGCGCAGCGGCGCGCAGCACTGCCCGGCCGAGCACCCGCCCTTGCACTCTAGTCTCGATACCTTCTTGGTCGTCTGGCACGCGGCGTAGCCCTGCTGCTTTTGGTAGTAATCTCGGACTCGTTCCCCTCGACAGGAGATTTCTGCAGGAAACAGCGTTTGAAATAAGGGACACGATTTTGAGATGCAGGTCCAAGAATGTGTAGCGCAGGAAGATGCTGTGTTACTATTTGCGGTTGGGATTGATATTTTAAAGTTTGACTGTATATTGGAAACTAGTGGCTCTACCAAACAGAATTTGATTAATGCTGGGTTTCATTCCCTATACCTCCTATTTTCGGTAAAGCTCATGCTATGTGTATGTAAACCATAAATACAAAGCTATTACAATGACAAGAAAATTGGAAGCTTAAATCTTTTCCTCTTTTATAAAAATACACATCTTCTGTTGCTACATTGCTTGCAGCTGGTTCTGTTTACCATAGGGAAATGTTTCAGAGAGCATGCAATTTAATTTATTAGACCTGGAGTTTAATATTATTCAAACTCTTATTTAATATAAGTTACATTCTGCTAACTTCATAAATTACTGAGGTATAAAGGCAGCTAAAAATGAGACATCTGTTAAAAGTTCTACAACCGTATTCTTCTATTCACATCTATGTACAATACAAAATAAATGCCATCTGGGGTAAAGGAAAAGGAGGGAGAGGGAGAACTTTGATAGCAAAGGAAAAAGAAAAAGGTAGGGAGAAAAGTCATCCTGTTTTCATCCATCTCACCTGCATAATTCGCTGTGATAAATCAGTTGAAGCTGAGAGGTCAAAAGTAGAGTTTGTGATAAAACTAGGAGCAGAATCATTGGATTTGGCTTCTCAGTTGCAGAAGGTAGAGAAACAATAAATACAGAAAGATACAGCAGGTAAAAGGTAGTAGTTAAATATAGTAAAAATGTGTTTCTGAATAAAGGCAAAAAAAAAAGTTTTCACAGCAAAACATTTGATGAAAAAATTCTCAAAATGCAAACAAATTCATGGGAAAGGCTTGATTTTTCTCTCATCGAGATAAATTCATATGGTAGAAAAAAAAGTAACAACTATGAGTGTAGTGGAAAAAAAAAAAACTGGTCATGTTTTTGGCTGTTCATGTGCTTGGCTGTTCATGTTTTACTAAAAAAGCCTATTTTCTAAGACCACAACAATATTAATTAACTTTGTTTACCTTTATCACAACTGTCCCCCGTGTATCCGCTGCCGCATTCGCAATATGGTTTCCCAAGTCCTGAAAGCCTACATTTGCCATGTTTACACCTGATGGATTGGCAGGGGTTAAGCAGCATTTCCTCTTCATCACAGAGGACTCCCCCATGTCCCTGCAGGCATTTACAACTGTATGAAAATGCATTGATCGGCAAGCAGGTACCATGCACACATCTACAGGGGAAACAAGCCCAAGAGAATAAAAATAAATTATTCATCAAAGTTCAGGCTAAGCAACATTAACTACAAATACTTTGGACTGTACTCAGAAGAAATTGCTTTTGTTTGTAATGGACTTTTTCAGTGAGATGCAGTGAAGTAGTTTATAATTGGTATGCAGGTTTACCCAAAACAAGCTGCAGTACAGAACTCCCTCTCACCAGGAAATAGCCACTGTAGATGTGTTATGGAAAAATTTTACAGGCCACAGTTTCTAAAAACAACATTTTCTGTCTACCTAAATTTTAAGCATGCTTTTGAGAAGAACACAGCAAAACCAAGCCAAAATAAAAAGAAACTCACCTGAAATTCTGGTTCATGTATCATTTAAAAGAAACTCCATATTGTCATTCATGAAATATGGGACTCCCAGCACAAAGACAGGTCAGGCACTTCCTAAGCGAAACTTTTCTGACTCAAGCAATAGTAGTCTAAAGCTGAACACGTGCTTTCCCTTCAAATACATGAGTCTGTATTGCCAGTTGCAAGTGGCAGGGTCTTGCAATGCCTGAGCAGGTCTGTGCTTCACTGCAAGGCAGCAGCACTGACCCAGAATTCATACTAACCCCACACTGCATGAGGCTGTGCATTATCAAGCTTCACCCAAAGTGATTGAAGCAGCTAATTTTCCAGTTGTTTGATAAACATTTGTGGCAGGCTCAAATCTTGTTGTTAAGTAAAAAAAGATTGTGAGTTTAATCTGCAGCTGCTAAGTTTTGATGTACAGTAGTATGGGAACACCCAGCTGGTCTTACTTCTCTTTGAGGGAGAGGTGCTGTTTCCCAAAAGGAGGATCCTTAATTACCTGCTCCTAGCTGTACGCTGAACATTAGGGGATTTCATCTTCTGAAACCATCACCAGTGACTTGGAATAAAATTACTTCCCTTTCCTCATTTGGCAGCACAGGATCAATAACTTCCTTCCAAAAAATAAAGTTATTCTCTTTAACTGTTTTTTCACAGAAAAAAATTCTGTCTACATACTGTTTCCTAGAGAGATCACAGTGAAAATTCCTCTGTGGGGAGGAATGCAATCCTGACATACAAGTCACCCTGCCTGGTGCTTCTGCTCTCTAACGTTTTTCCTCTTTATAGTGTACAACTCTACAACTCACAACCTCCTTAGTATGTTATGACAGCCACCTAAAAAAATGAAAAAAATTAACATAAAAAACCATAAAAATCCCATTTCATCTAAAACAAAATAATTTGTTTCAATTTGAACCTAGCAAAAAATCATCTAAAATTGCATGTTGTCTTAAAAGAAGTCTATTAAGAGCAACATCTCATTTTGAAATTTTTAAGATAACATAACCAGTTTGGTATTAAAACCTGCAAATATAAAACTAATTGGTTAAGCACCTCTAATATCTCTATTAGTCTGTATTTTGAAGCAACCCCATTCTCTACAAAAATTAAAAATTGTTCCTGTGGTTGAAGTCTGATATTCCAAGACTGTTATTAAGCAATTCAAAATGGAAGGATTAGACAGCATCACAGGGCAGACAGCTTTGTTTAGTTTTCATTATGTTCAGCATTTGATCTTTTCACCATTTATAAAACATCCACTTTTAGGACATCTGATCTACAAAGTTACTCAGGTGGCACTGACATCCTGTCATACTCTACACGGGCTTTAGATATCAAAGCAATCTGTGTAAAGATCTTTGGTAAAGTTTTGCTTTGACTTAGAAGATGATTAAATTTTAGCTAATGCCAACTCTGGTACTTTTGTTTCCACCTGCTCTTTGAAGCTCTAAATTTCATCTTCAGACTGTACTGAAAGGAACATCAAGCTAAGTGCAAACTCTCGGGCACAGTTTCATCTCACCTAATTTTAGGTACCTGTGTCAGGAACTCAAGTTGGATATATAATTGCCATAAGCTCCAGACAGTCATTCATGGGGAGAAATGAGCTTATCTAGAGGATGATTGGGCAACTTGAGGTCTTATTTATTCTTTTTGAAATGTGTTTCCTTTACTGACTAGAGAACAAACTTTGGTCACTATATTTTGAATTCAAACACCTAGATGTAGGTAAAGTAAATGTGTCTTCAGCCTTTTCACAATGTGCAAGGATCTCTAAAATATCACCTGTATTTTTGAAACAGAGATCACAGTGACAATTCTGTTGCTCAGATAAAGCAGAATGTCAAACTGTATTAGATGGATAAAATGCATCTATTCAATAGACAATTTAGAGATGAATCAAGAAATACAGAATTAAAATCCCCAGGAAGAAAAGAGCAACAAAGCCCTCATCCACTCCAAATAAAAAAAAATGGTTTGGCTTTCTATCTTAAAAGCTCACAGCACTGTATACAGCTGAAACAAATGCAATATTTTAAAGAGCAAACAAAATATGAACACTGTGCTCACTTGCTGTCCTTTCTTTGATACTGCCTACATCTGATACCGAAAACTTCATTATTTGCTGCAGAAAAGCACTCAGTTTGGGTGCTAATGTGCCCAGTTATAGGAACCAGTGAAGAATCTCCTATTTCAAGGGCAGTTTAAAGACATTTTCTGGCTTTTATGGTAGTAGAAGTTGTGGGTACAATTTGATGTTATTTTTTAATCCTGAAGTATTGATATATAAAGTCACATTTGCATTTTTAACCTGCTGTGACTACCTTTCTTTAAAGTTACAGTGAAAGAGGATAGCCCAAGAAAAAGACCAATAAAAATGAAATGCTATAATGATATCCTTCAAAATCGTACTGTTCTAGCTCTGAGAAGAGTTCAAAACTTAAAGGTACTGAAAGAGTCTATAACCAATGTAAAGAAAACAGCAAATCATGGTAACTGCTGTATAAAACTTTAAAGGGTCAGACTTTCTACACAGTATGTGAAAAGATGATTTAAAAGATGATTTTTTTTATTTTATATGGGAGTTGAAAATCATCTTATAAGAATTTCTTAGAAAACTTAGGCCACTGATCCTTAAAAGTCAAAAGTTACATAGGCAAATGCTACACTGAAAAGGCAGCAGCCAAAAGATCTGAGCACGCCTGCTTTACCAAAAAAGTCTCGTTGCCCAAGATCAGTAAATACAGAATAACTTTGAACTTGTGAAGTTTCTGATCTTCTTGTGCTGGGAGTCCATGAACTCAAACTGAATCTGTCTCTACAGTAAATTTGAAAGATAACTATGCATAGATATCAATATTATCATATACACAATTGTACCCGTCTTTTATTCTATCTCCACCCATTTATATATAAGAAACTCTCTGCAGACATATATAAATACCTAAAATAAAATTTTCCTCTCTAATCATTAAATAGAATTAACACACTTAGATTGAAACAGAAGTTAACCATAAAGATTGAAATCTATTTTTCTACTAAAACCTGGGGGACTCTGAAAGTATAAAATATTAGATATGTTTGTTGTATCATTTTTCAAAAACACAGTAGAAAATATTATTATTAATAATAATAATAATAATAATAATAGTTTTATTACCTTATTCTATACAACTGAAAATAAGCAAATAGGGCTTTTTTCCATTTGCAACTTCTTCAAAATTATTTTTGTGCCAAGGGTCATGCCCATAGTTGCATCGGTGCATCTCATTACAAAAGAAGCCCATACAGAAGTTTGTAATAGCACCTCCCAGGCTTTAGGCAGAACTTCAGTGAGATGTGTGAATCTGCTCCCCCTGAACTGGGGGCTTTCCCTTATTAGGTTTATGGAAAGAATATATACTCCAACCTGGATGCTGTTCTCACTTTTACATGCCCAGATTATGTTGCTTCTTGCAAGTGGGAACTTTTATTAAAAAAATACACATAACAGGAGACTTATATGAATATTGTACTACTGCTTTTTCTTGAGGAAGAACATACTTATTTCCAAGACATGGGTCGTTAGTTTGTTGATCACAGAGGGGTCCGGTCCATCCTCCTTCACACTCACAGGAAAAACCTGACTGGCTGGTGGCATGGCATGTGCCATGCACACAGACTTTCTTATGACAAGGCTCACAACCTGGCAGAATTCCCACTTGCAGTGGCACATTTCTGAAGTCCTGGAGTTCACTGTTGATGTACAGATTACGGATGCAACCATGGAAGTTGGTGCCGTTCTGCCCTGGTGACTGGCGTATAGCTGCTATGTTATTTTTCACAGGCATGCCTAGGAAATTAATAAGAGCAAATAATCAGTGTAATGATCTCACAGTTTTCTATACCATTTTCTCTATTTTTAAAATGTTTTGAAAGGAACAATTCTTCTTAATTAATTACTCTTAGCTATTCAGACTAGAACCATGAATAATAATCTAGTTTTTGGAAATTCTCCTGGTTGTCAAGCATGCGAGTAAACCAGCTTCAAACCTGTAAGTGCCTAAGTCACACTTAAGAGATGAATATAAGACCTTATCAGAAAGGAAGCTCAGAGCTGTGAAAAGGTCAGCTTTGCTGGTTTTGACCTAGTGCATTTAAGTCCAGGATAGCACACAGGATAGTTTCTCAAAAACAAAGGTTGTTGAAATAAATTTAGCAGCTGATATGTAATTTTTTGCGAGCTGAGATACCCAAATCCAGAAGAATTTAGTAGGACCAGTTCATCAAAATGGAGCTAGCATACACATTTCAAATGTGAAGCTTTTCTATGGAAAATTTCTTAGAAAGGACAGTTTAACAGGTAGAGGTTCTAAAACCAAAATTACTTTCATTTAGCAAGTCTCAAAACCAGATTAATAAAATAAAACGAAAAGCCATTCATAGTCTGTCATTACAGTCTAAACCAGTCAATAATAACAATAATTCAACATCACAGTACTTCTGTGTACAAACTTTTAGATAATGCAAATGTCCCCAGTGTTGACCATTTTCAGAGGAATTTCTCTGTTACAGTCTATAGTTGTTACAGGTGTAATTAGAGCAGTAGGTGTATGTGATGCACTCATCCTGTTATAATTATTTGAGAATACTTCAGAAGGAACATTACTATCATTTTTTTCTTGTAAATGTGAAGTTTCTTCTACTCCTACCCCCTGCTTTTTGTTTTCTTTTAACTTATTGCCAATATATTAGCCTACAGCAGGTAGTCCTTAAGATACTGCTTTCTAATAATGAATACACAAATGTCTAAATGAGTCCTGAGACTCACAAATAAAGGAAATCAAAGTTCACTGAGCATTAAAAAGGATCTGTTTACCTGAAAACAAATATTCTTTTTAGCTGCATGGGTTTACTCCTAGACAAAATCAACAATTTTCATTCCAGTATTTAGATAATGACAAGAAAGCAGCAATGTTCTGCATAGTTGCTCCTTAACCATGTAAACTGATACCTCTAATAATTTTCTATATTACTCTGAACAGTTAAGAGTCATGCAGAAATACTGTGCAATTTTATGAAGCAGACCTGCCTTTCATTTAGAGGTCATTGTAATTTAATTTGTGCTAGGCTTCAGTGATTACAGAAACTAACAATATTGTATCCATACTGCTGAAGATCTAATCTTCTTTGATCTTATGAGTTAAGTAAGTGTTGGGTTTGTGTGGCCAGGCTTTGGGTAGTGGGGCTACAGGGGTGACTCCTCCAAGGAGCTGCCAGAAGTGCCCACCATGTGCAGCTGGCTCCAGGATGGACCTGTCAAGCCTGCCTCAGCCAAGCCCGACAGCTATGTGATAACATATCTTATAAAGCAAAAATCCCAAAAGAGTAACTGTGCAGATGTGACCAGAGAGGAGTGAGAATATATGAGGAACAGTTCTGCAGACCCTGAAGCCAGCACAGCAGGAGGGGATGGAGGTGCTCCAGGCACTGGAGCTGTGATTCCCACCATGCAGCCCACGGTGAGGCAGCTGTGCCCCTGCAGCCCAGGGACGTTCACAGGGCAGCAGGAATCCACCTGCAGCCCATGGAGGAAACCCATGCCAGAGCAAGTGGATGCTCCAGAGAAGACTGTGACCCCACGGGAAGCCTGTGCTGGAGCAGACTCCTGGCAGAAGCTGTGGAGAGAGGAGCCCCCACTGGGGCAGGTTTTCCTTGGACTTGTGACCCTGTGGGGGACCCATGCTAGAGCAGCCTGTTCCTGAAGAACTGTACCTCATGGGATAAAAGGGACCCATGTAGGAGCAGTTTGTGGAGAACTGTCTCCCAAGAGAGAGACCCCACATTGGAAGAAGGGAAGGAGTCCTTTCTCTGAGGAGGAAGCAAGCGATGAACTGACCATAACTCATATTCCTCACCTACGGGCATTGCCTGAAGGAAGGAGACAGACAACCAGGGAGGAAGGAGTTAAGCCTGAGAAGGAGGGAAGGGTAGGGGGAAGGATTTGGACTGGTAATACATTTAATTAATTTCTTCAAGTTGAGTCTGTTTTGCCACATCAGTAATTGGTGAGGGATCTCTCCTTGCCCTCATCTCAATTTATGAGTTTTCATTGTATTTTCTCTCCCCTGTCCAATTGAGGAGGGGGGTGATAGAGTGGCTTTGGTAGGCACCTGGCACCCAGCCAGGGTCAAACTCTAAAACAGGCTTTGAAAGGACTCAGACTGCCAACAATCATGAGTTTCCATTTCCTCACATCTACTTGCCATATTCTCAAACCAGGGCCAGGGCAGAGTCATCAAGGCCCCCTCACCCTGTTGTCTTCCTTGAAAGCCACATCCAGCTAATGATCATAGAAAAGGATTGAAGTATCTCAGCAGAATATCTCACTGAACTTACTCTTTGTAAAAATAAAAGGTGTATAAAACTAAGCACACCTATGCAATGCTAAACTACATGTTATACTTGAAAGTGTCAGGAAACTTAGCTGTGATTTCTGGGAATCATATAAGCATGTGTATGTGACAGCAGACAATAGGTGGTATATCAGACATGATTCAAAAATTTTTTGTCTATATTCTCTAATAAGCGAGACATTTGGAAACACGATGCAAACATATGCACAAGCTTTCAGCCTATACACTTTTGCTTCTTCTGACAAGATATCAAATGTCAGAAGGCCAAAGCGTGTGTAAAACCTGCTTATATTCTTTAGTAATATCTCTTAGATAATTTTTATATAAAGATTCTTTACCAGTTAGGAAAGAATTGACAAAGAAACAATACATACAAATATTTCAGATCTATTTTTTGGTAAGGTAAGAGAGTAATTCCCACCCCCTCTTAAGCTTTTGGACACTGAACCTGACTACAAGTTACTATTCAAGGAGGCAAATAGTAGGAATCTCTCTTAAATAAGTCACACAGTAAAACTGTTGAAACAACTATCTAACTCTAGAAGCTGCCAGAACAGATCAGGCACAAAGGAGACACAGCTGATACTCTACCTGTCTCAGAAATAAGGACAGCCATGAAAGAAGGTGCCATTCTCAACTAGGAAAATATGCTCTAATTTCTGAGAGAAGAATGTGAAGTATCAGTGATGTCTGTGACTCCTTTGAAGAATTTTTGAGAAGAAACAGATTGTCCCTTAAGAATTCTTTCAAAAGCCATGCACTTTCAATATGATTTACTGAAATTTGTTACAGAAAGACTGAAAATGACAAGCACGTATATTCTGACAACACAAAAGAGCCATACACTTGGAAAAGGCAAAAAACCCCCAAAAGGTATAAATCAAATAGCTCACTTTTTCTAAAAGTAATGTTAAATTGCCCCTTTAAAACTGTGATATTAAATAATAGAAAAAGAAAAAAAAAGAAAAAAGAAAAAAGAGGAAGGCAGGGAGAGAGGGAATGAGAGAGAAAGAGAGCACACACTGTACAAGGGTTTGCTGTCAAGTCTGAATTTCAGCCTGCCAACTGAGGTGATGCTTATCAGAAATGCCATTTTAGCAGGAAAGTGGTAAGTGTAAGCTATGATTTAGGTGTCAAACTAAGACTTTGGCAAAGATAAAAATACTGCATAAAAACCTAGTGAGAGTTTAAGTTCTTAACTGATGAAAATGTATAATCAAATTTTCTAAAAACTCTAGATATGGTTGGATAAGAAAAAAAATATTGAATCTCAAAAGGAAGAGTAATATAAAGATATGAGAGTGAAAATTACCCATCTTGAGAATTTTAAAAATTCTAAACAGGTAAATTAGATAACAAAGAAGAAAGATCAAGAGTGGAACATCAACCTACTGGACTTTTTTCCTTTATTTTGTTACTATGTGCTTCTATGATTGGTTTCTATTATTTTTTGGATCAACATTTTCTATGACAGCAGAAATAATTGTCTGTTTGGAGCCTGAATGGGAAGAATTAAAATGGAATAAACACAAGACCTCCATAAGGAACATGCACTAGAATGAAAAAGACTGCTGCTTTTAGGCATCAAACCACTAAGAGAAAAGATTATTTCCGAAAGTTATTCCTCTGATACTTGAAGATGATGATGCAAATCAGTATGATTCTCCTAATGGAGGCACAGATCTGCAGGGTGAAGAAGCAAGGAAGAAAACCATATGTCACAAATCAGCATCACAGTGGTAAGAATGTGCCCAGAATAAATGTTTACAGTTGGCAGCCTGGCCTCATTTCACCAGAAGGTGCTTAGAACAGACAGCAGGATTATTGTTCTGCACTAAGCTCAGCTTTAAAGTAGCACAATTGGCCTCAGCAGTCATTAAACAAACTGATGTGGACAGTACAAGTAAGCAATCACATAGTGTCTTATCAGAGTCTATGACCCCTTCTTCCAAACGTGGCATGGAACACTTTGTAAACAGAAGTGATGCACAGGAAGAAATGCAATGTGCTTCTACAGGGCAATCCTCGTTTGAAGGCATCAGTTCATCATACAAATGGACTACTGATGGCACAGGTTTTTGCAAGGAGGCAAGAAGCTTAAGTCTAAAAAGCTATTCTTAGATATAAAAGGATTAGGTAAAATGAAAAAGAAAGTAGGTATTTTTTTAACAGAAAGAACAGATCAGAAGGAAACTCCTTATGTGTCTCTTGTAAGAGTATAAGGTTAAACTAAAGTAGAACATGAAAATCTGTAGCATTTTAAAAGTATTTAAAAACCATTCTGAATCTCTGATCACTAAGAACTCAGACTTGCTACCAAGTAAGGAGGCACTAAGTGTTGGCTGAATTTTCTGACTTTTACCTAGATTGCACAGGCCCATCAGAAATTCATCAGAAATTGCTAGTTAAAACAATGTATTTGAACTCATAGCACTACAGAGTAAATGGCATCAAATGATCAAAATTTTTCCAATACTTTAGCTGCTCAAGTTAACCATTAAACAATTTTTTTTTTTCCTCAAAACCCAAGCCCTGACACATAAAGTGAGGCAACTGTCTGGGCACATTCTTATCTCGTGTCCTAACTCCTACCAGCCCTAAACCCTAAGATCTCCAGACATAAATTATACTTCATGGCTTTGTACATTGCTATAATTTCCTGCAGATATCAGTAGAGAGAAATAGGAATATAAAATGAGCAAAACAGAATGCTACCACTCCACACTTTCTGAATAGGCGTTACTAAAACTTCATTCAGCTAAACAATGTTAAGCACACTTCTACAGTATAATAAAAGGCTAAATAACAGCAGAAAATTACAAAATTTTACAGTCATAAAATAAATATAATCATAAGAAAACAACCAGTGTAGTTTGAGGACATATTATTTCTTAAAATTGAAGCTATTGACATTAATTGCCAAAGTTTCATTTTAAGGTGTTAAGTCAATGAATGAGTCTCTTTAAGAAACTTTAAGAATGTGTTTCTTAAAGCATGTTACCAGAGTAAATTATCTATAACACCTCTAGTAAGAAGCAGTTAGATCCTCTTACCTCCCACATACAGCGGAGAATCAAAATTCAGGGTGGATTGCTTGGACAAATTGGTAATTATTTTGGGGCTTCCTCCATCAATAGATAAAGATAGAATCTGATCCATAGCTAGCAGCTCCACAATGTGGAAATTGCCATCATTAATTGTTTCCACACTGCAAAATAAACATTAATAATAAACAGATGATGTCAGGTTAGAACAGTTTTTTGCCTTCTCCCCCCCTTAAGTCTCAATAGAGTTTCAGAAAAGAAAGGAGTGCACTTCTCTAGGAGTGCATTCTCCTGAATATTACATTTCAAGCAAAGACATGCACATATGCTTAAAAGCCAATACAATACAATATCCCTTCTTCTGCACTAATGATGACAGGGCTGGAATGCCTTTTCTGTGAAGACAGGCTGAGGGAGTTGGGGTTGTTCAGCCTGGAGAAGAGAATGCCCTGGGGAGACCTACCAGCAGCTTTTCAATATTGAAAGGGGACTTATAAGAAAGACAGAGAGAGACTTTTTACTAGGGCCTGTGATAACAGGACACAGACTGTTTTAAACTGAGAGAGGATAGATATAGACCAGATAGAATCTATTAAGTAAAATAAGTTACATAAAGAAAAAGTTCTGTAATATGAGGGTGGGTTAATATGAAACACTGGGACAGAGAATTTGTGGACTTAGTGGAAGTGCTCAGGACCAGGTTGGATGGGGTTTTGCACAACTTAATGTAGTAGAAGTTGTCCCTGCCCATAACAAAAAAGATGGAACTAGGTGATCATTTAAGGTCTCTTCAAACCTAAATCATTTTATGATTCTAATGTTACTTCAAGATCGTATTTGCACACAAGTCTGTGTGTATCCCACATTTTGCAGAGTGTGGGTTTACATATCTTGCAATTATACAGGCCTGAGTGAACTCCAGTGATACATAAATCTACTGCTTCATGGAACTGCATCTAACTTTAGGCCTTCCAGACAAAATCATATCATTGGTCCAGACAGCTCCACTGACACTTGCAATAAAGTTATTTGTTATCTTTATTGGCATGGTTATTTAAGTGCGTTCAGCTCCTGGCTACTACAGTGAATATGAATATTGTATGTTTTTTTTCTTGTCTACATATAGCATTTCCTTCTGCTTGCTAACACAAACTCACTACAAGGAGAATACCTGAAGGTTCTCAAGGTGAAAATGCTTGTTTCAAGCAAGGTGGTTACCCTGAATAAGGACAAGCTTACTCATGGTACCCGGCACAAGAAATGGCTGCTGGTGCTTATCAGCCTCAATATCCACATAGCAAGTGCTTAAGTGCAGGAACTACTCTGCACTTGAACACAGCTTAAGTACATCAGAGAAGGAAGAATGTAATTACTCAGTTCTGTGACCGAATATATCATTGTACTTGCATAACTTGTAGTCTGTTTTCCAAAAGAGAAATAGAGCTGAATATATGCATGGAAGATGTGAACTGTAGTCCAGAGACCAGACATTAAAAGCATTCCCATGAAAGCTTTTATTTGTTTCAGGGCACCATCAAATCAGTGAGCTTAATCCTATGAAAAAAGTTATTTAAATGAACCAATTGTATAATAGCCTGAAATGGACAGTCACACAGTCAATTACCTCTTCTCATTGAGAAAGCAAGACAGTTGAAAAGGATTAAGTTCCTAAATCTCAAGGCAAAAATCAAGAAAATTACCTTATAACATCCTTAGTGATGTTTTAATTAACCTAACTGCTTTTGTCATGGAACAGATCAGCAGCACTTGGTCGTTCACAGCTGTGACACATCAAATAGCTTCTTAGCCATTTATTACCAGCTCTGTGAACAGCCTCTGCTCACTGTGCATCAAGGATCTGCATGGTAGCATGCACGCTTTACATAAACCCAGCCCTATCTGAGAGTGCAAACACATGACAGAGCAGACAGTGGCACAAAAAACACTTTATGGGAGCTGCCAGAAGGAGGACTGCCAGTTTCCATTGGGGAAAGGAAATGGTCAGGGTTAGTCATTCCTAAAGAGAAAGATTTATTAAAGGTATCATTGTTTGCTCTGATCAAGCAATATAAAAGATCATAAATGATTAAGTTCCTTAACACATTTTAGTGAATCCAGGCAAAAAAATGTGCTAAAAATCAAAGTGCATATGACTTCTTGACTTCAGGAAGCAAGAAACCCTAATGTAATGTTCTTGTTTCAAGGAAACTTATTTTACAACTTCTAAACCTTTCACTCAATATTATTTAAAAGAATAAGGCAACACATTTTTAAAACAAGGGGTCATTCCAGGGATCTACAAACCATAATGTGTAAAGGGAATGTTTCTCTGATAAGAGTGTTTATGAAAAACTTCTGGTTTAAACTGTTTCACTGGTAAAAAATTACTGCAGAAAGAGAAGCCCTCCTAGGTAAGTGTGGTTTAAATTGAAGGGGAAATAAACTCAAGGCGTATCTGCAATATTTCCTGCCAATGCACTTACATTACTTCTAGCCCATTTCCCACTGGAGATATGAGAGCTGAATGCATAGATCGTAATGAAAAGCTGTAAGAAGAACTGATTTAAGGCTTCTAGTATTCCTCTAGTACTCTGTAGAAGAATAATGATCTGGCAAGTAATAGTCTCACATTTCCAATAAATATATGATGAAAACTAGTTTACAGAATAAAAAGATTTTTTTTTCTTTTGTGTAAAGAACAGCTAACATTTAAAAATGGATGCCCAGACAGAACAAAACACAAGTGGAGCAAATATTTCCAAACAACGATCTTTAATGAATAAATATTATTTATGGGTCTTGGCAGTGCCATTATCTAATTTCTCAGATTGACTGATGAGTGCTTTTGGGATGCTGGCTCATCCTGAAGTCATTTCCCATGAACTGGGAGGATAGGAGGGAAAGAAAAGGGAGGGACTGAAGGAAGGACTGGAAACATGCTGGGAGACAGCTTTAATAGGTAACAAAGGTACAGAAAGACAACATGCAATGAATGGAGCAGGAGATATCACAAAGATTCTGGGAGGGTAAGATGGTAAAAACTAGAAATAATGAAGAGATTTGAGTAAAATGTGTAAAAGATTCTGTGCTACAACATACTCCTTTCTAGAACCTGAAACAGAAATTAAATAGTTTGTAGAGCTATCGCTAGATGCACGTATGTACCTATACACAAATGTGGTACATGTGTATGGAAATGTACAGGTGGCTTCCAAAGTAGAGTGATGAAATCACAGACTCATTTAGGTTGGAAAAGGCCTCTAAGATCATCAGGTCCAACAACTAAACCAGCACTGCAAAGTCCACCACCAAACACTATCCCTAAATCACATCTACACTTCTTTTAAACACCTCCATGAACAGTGATAATACCACTTCCCTGGGTAGTCTGTTCCAATGCTTGACAACTCTTTACATGAGGAAATTTTTTAATACCATATCTAAGCCTCTCCTGGTGCAACTTGAGGCCTTTTCCTCTCATCCTATTGCTTTTTATTTGTGAGAAGAGTCTGACCCTCACCTGGCTACAGCCTTCTTTCAGACAGTTGTAAAAGGAGCTGAGGTATGCCCTCAGCCTTTCCTCAACAGCAGAAGACTTCACTAGAGTTGGACTATCATATGATAGTTTTCGAATATCTCATAAACTCACCATCAGGCTTATTAGGAATAAAATGGAGGTTAATAGCAAAAACAATAACAAAAACAAAAATAATAACACTTAAAGTGTGTATCTGCTTCACTAAACAACTGTGTCACTCTGTAAGATGTCACTACATTTCCTGTCCCTTTCTTCAATACACTTGTATTCTTCATTTATCACATAACTCAAAAGAGAAGATCAACCATGTAGGGGAGATGCTTCTACTATTTTTTAACAGTAACCTAATTGGGACTGTTTGTTAATTGGTCACTTTGTATATAACTCCTTCCATCTTTATGTTTGTCTTTTTTCTCCCTGTGTGAGTAATGTTTTTCAATGTTTCTCTAGATAACTATAATGGACAAAGATGAATTACCAGTATTTATTATATGTTAATAATTCCAGAGGAAGCATTAAATTTATGAAAAGGAAAAATATGTTTTGAAAGGGAAGAAGTAGTCTAGATAGATTAAAGAAATGGGAGCCAAAATAACTTGGAACAATATATGACCCTTATTCCTATTCTTTCTTATTCTCAGACAGATGTACCTATTGAAGTAAAAATCAACAAAAATAATTAATCTCCTGAAAAAAGAATCTAAACTTCTTGTGTAGCTTCAACCCAGATAGAAAAGAAAAATAATATTATTTTTAGTAGAAGTATAATAATATATAAAAATCATTTGCTTTTTTCTGAAAAAGTAATTTGCTTTTACTATAATAATATATAAAAATCATTTGCTTTTACTGATATTTCCTAATAAAATGCAGAACAGTGTTGCTGTTAAAACTCTAAAAACCAAATATACTCATATATAATTTTACAACAAAAGGTACAAATAGAGCAAAAAGAAGATTCAAGGAAAACTGTAATGTAATACTTCCCCTTGGCTTCTGAAAGTAATTTTAGCACCAAGAGGGCAGTCAAGGCCAGGAAGTGATGCCTGTTGTTTTTCTGCTCACTCTTGCAGTGACTGTTTGCTAATTCTTGATAAGTTATACAATACCTCCCAAAAAATTCAGGCAGTAATTTTTCAGAGAACCAGAGAAATATGATTTTAAAAAAACTCTCAAAAATTATGCTACAGAAGCAGCTATGGATTCTTTCTCTTAATGACTTTGGAAGCAAAGGCCATTTCTTTTTCAAAGGTAGTGACTTTTTTCAGAATCAAATTTTTAGCTTTCTCTTCACTTGCCAGGGAAAAATCCCACATTATATGACTGCCTAAGAGAGAAGAGAAGCTCCTATTTAATTTCTGCTTATACAGTGTAGTTTTTCATTTTACTCAGCACACTAGGAAATTATTTGGCAATTACAACAAAGAAAAAGCTCCACTGCTACGTGTGACTTTCACACAAATGTATAAATATTCTGCTGAAAACTAACTCTTATTCTGTATTAATGCATCAAATAATATATTATTTGTCTAACATTACAGTTACTTGCCAACCAAATCACCTCTTTTGGCGAGAAGATTTAAGTGTCTGACAACACATTAATTTGTAGGTATTTCTTTTAACCATATATTAAAAAATGTGACTTTGATGTAAGTAATGAATTTAGGTTTTGTGTCAGTTACAAATGTGCTTCATCCAGGTTCACCTGTAAATAGCAGAGGCAGGATATGATCCTGTGTCATAGCTGACCCTCACTCTACCCCGGTACAGCTCCACTGCTATGTGATCTTTGTCGCCTTTGTACAGCAGGATCCCACTGTCTTCATCTGTAGCAATCTAGTTAAAAGATAGAAATATTTAGAAACTATTAAAATCAGGTATTTAATAAAAATTAGGTATTAAGTGAATCTCTGAATTGACTGCCATAGTCTATTACTTCATTATAAAATTCTTTTTTGAAGGACAAGCTGACAAAACTCTTTAACTTCCTATCAATAAACCCATCTACTTCAATATGAACACAGGGTTATTGCATTAACTCTTCTAGATTTTTAGCTCAAACTGTGAAAACCTCTTTAAGTGAGACAATGACAACTTTGGGTCATTTTCCAAATCGTGAAAAGTCATTTACCCTTTTCCAAAAAAGAGAATCCACAACACAAGCAAACTTACCTGTAGAGTGATATTGGTTTGGGGGCGTATCTTAGCTGAAGGGATTTGCAGATAAGATTCTTTGTTGACAAAGTTTATACTGATCAGCTTTTCACATTTCTCACCCTGGTAGCCTGATAAACACTGACAGATTGGTTCACTTTCTTTTATGATACACTGGGCCCCATTTTGACATTCATAATTATCACAAGGGCTGGTGCGAGGTAGAACCATTGGCGGTGAAAACTCACAAAACAAGCCACTAAATGAAAACAGAAAACAATCAGCATTTCCAAGAAAAAACAGCTTTGACAGAAGACATACATGTTAGTACTGCCTTCAGATCTTTCTCACCTGTACCCTTCTGGGCAAATGCATGTATAACCATTAACTGCATCAGTGCACTGTGCTCCATTTTTACATTTGTTGTCCTGGCAGTCATCAAAGTCAATATCACAGTGTTCACCTACATATCCAGGTGTGCAATCACATCTGTAAAACAGGAAAGCAAATCAGATAGCACAGTGCCTTTTAACAATTCAGTGTGATTATGACAAATTTAAACTACTGTATTGTTGAAAAATCATGGGGAAAAAGGCATTACTAATACTTTGTGTGCAAAGACTATATAGCTTAATCATACTATTAGATGGGGAATCTATATATGTAATGAATACAGGTTTGCTAGTTAAAATGTTTACACCCCTGACATTATATTGAAGAACTGTGTGCAAATAAATCTAGAGAGCCCTCATGAATAAATTAGAAAGTTTTTAGAATTTATGAGCAACACAGAATGTTACGGGATGTTACTCATGGCTGCAAACACTAAATATAATCATTATGCTTGGCTGGTGAAACCAAGACAAATAATCCAAAGCTTGTATTGATGGTTATTTTCTTTGTCAACTGAACAGCCATGAATGGACCAATGGTCCATTTATGCAGTTTAAGGTTATGCATAATTTTTTGCTCCTAAAGTTCCACCAGTGTGATTTACTACAAATAGCTCTATGATTGGTGAACTAACTGAAGTCTCAAAACCCATCATCTGCCCTCCCTGAACCCCCACTGATCTAGAAACAGCACATCCTCAAGAGAGCATATAATGATTTTTGTTTGTTTGTTTGTTTTCCATGTGAAACTCTCATTGCTAATGCTAGTGTCATTTCTTTAGAGAATTCTCATCTTTAGGACTGAGTGAATGCCCAGCACTTTGTCAAAAATTAATGGAAAATATTACAAATCCATGCATCCATATCATATTTTAAAAAAATAAGATGTCTTCAATTGATTTAATTAGATTTTGTGATTCCTTCCTCAGTGTTATTTCTTTTACTATCTAAAATTTGCTCTAAGCTGGCAAGAGTGATTTTAAATAGCCACGTAAGTTTAAATTTAGTACTTCAATCAAATATGTCTCAATTGAAATTCAACAACAGGTGTGAATAAGACAAGGGAAAAAGAATATAAAGCATCCTATTAAAAGTCTGACTAAGCTACATCTTGAAGTATACTGCATGTGCTATTTTCTGATTCAATATTAATGAACAGGACAGTAAACTATAAGACACTAAACTAGGTTTATTGAAGTGACATAAAAACTCAAACATAACGCACTAAAACAGAAACTCAACATCTTTTCTATTTTCCAGTCTGAAACAATCAACTTAATTTCACATTCAACTGAATATTTAATACTTTTTGCCATATTTTAAATAAAATGTCATTTCATAAGTAGTGGGAATGACAATAAATAATCTGATTTTAGCATAAAAGCGTGCTGTGCATAAAATAGGTACTTGTGAGAACAATTTGAATCTGCAGGTTTCCTGTATTTATTAACCTAAAGCCTATTAAAACAACTTTAAATTGTGCATACTAATTAATCATGATAAAGATATGGTGTAATTAAATATTAGCTTTCCTGGGGAGGGCTTTCTTTACCTTATACCTTCCAGTGTGCCTTCCTAATATTCTCTTTCACAATTACTCCTCTAAAAGCAATATAATTATTCCACTTCAATTAAATTCAATTATTTTCCTATTGCTCAAACTCCTATAAGGGTTTTGTGTAGACCATCATAAAGACTACCCTGTGTTTCTATTTAAAATCTGATTGGAATTAGACCTTTTAAGGATCGGCAAAATTCAGTAAAAGATACTTAAGATAATAATGCAGCTTTACATGAAAATCATGCTCTGTTCTGCCATAAGGTTCAATAATAATCAAAATTATTATTATTACTTTGATAATAGAATTGGCTTCTACCTAAGCAGAAGGAAAGGCAGGATAGAAAAATACAAACTTCAATTCAGTTGGACTCTAACATTTCAGACTTACTTATATCCTTTGGGTGTCAAGATACACTTTGAGTCATGCTGGCAAGGATTCAGGTTTTGGGCACAGAAATCTAATTTCTCCTCACAGAGTTCACCTGAAATATAATGTATGTTGTCAATTCAGTGAAAATATCACAGTGACTTGGAAATAGCAATGAACAGAATTTTAAAAGCAATGGCTACAAATTCCTTTGCTAACACTAAAATATGCATACTTCTTTGCATAGTAATGAATACCTTTACAGTAAATATTAATAAATAAATGGTAATAGAGAAATAATAAAAAATAAATAATAATATACCTGGTAACTCCTTTATAAACAATATCAAGTTCAACACCAAACATCTATACATGGATATAAATGTTAATTTTGTAATTCTTTTTCATTTACAGTATTTATCTAGCTCTCTAGTGATTAAATTCACTAGAACAAAAAAGCCATCAATATGCTTTTCTTTTACTTATTTCTAAGTATTATTTCACATTACACCCAGAAATAGCCAGATTTGCAGTATAAGTAATCTATTTCCTGAAAAAAACCTGTTAATATCATTGCATGTCATTACAATTCCAATTATCCAAAAATGAAAACTCGTTTTCTACTTTTCCTTAAATATGACTCTCCATTTTTTGCATTTGTTAATGTACCATAATTATCTATAATCTGTTCTGTGAAAAGAAAAGAAAAAATAATCTATGTGAAATGTCTATCCTTCCCTGCTGATAGAGGCAGTGGCTCTAATTTCCAAAATGGGCTTATAATAGAAAAAGTATTTTAATATGGTTAAAAATTGCTTTATTTGCAACTTTATGAAAAGGAAACACAGGTTTGTAAACAGATTAACAATATCATGTTCCCTGATTAATTTATCAGGTGATACCATGGATAGTGCACTTGCTAAACTTGTAGTCACTGGTTTTTAAGGTAGACATATTTATTCCAGCATCCATATGAAGAATATGGATATAAGATAAGATATATAATAATATAAGATGAAAACCCTGTGCCTGCTGAATTCAGGGACTGACAGGTCCATCAGGCTCTAAAACCATGGGAGGACTAGGGTTGTCCCTGTCCTTCATCCAGTAATAAAGCATGAGCCAGCAAGCAAAGAGAGGTAGAACTGTACATTACAATGACAAGGAAAAGAGCAGGAGAAAGGAGGGAATGATCAGACTCTTTCACTTCTCAAACCAAATTTGCCTTCAAAGAGGGGATATTTGGTATCCCTCAGTTCTACTGAGCTAAGCATGGCAGTGGCTTGCAGTGTAGTGGACAAATAAACAAAAACTTAAACAGAACTGAGAAACAGTCTATATTAAAGCAAGAGTGGAAAAAAGGCAAAACCGAAGCAGGAGCAAAGATGGTTATGGCAGTTAAAAACACAGCTGAAAAAGTATACTGAGTGCAATAAGACATGGGACCTCTACATCTTCAAAAATGAGAGGACAAGCCAAAAACCACCTAGACAAGTATTTTTCAGCCATTCAAAAGATACAGACTGGTTCTACACAAAGATTTTTTTTCAAAAAGGAAATAAACAAATAAATAAATACCACATTCCCAATTTGCGAGTAGTGTGTTTTTTCTACAAACCAAATAAAGGTTTGAGTCAACACAAGAAAATGGCCCTCGTGAATAAGTCACTTAAGAGCCTCAGGAAAACTGTCAGTAACATGTGACTTAGCCAATATATGTAGGAAACTGAATGGAGATCAAATGCAGACCACTGAAGATGACTAACACAAAGGATTATAATTCTAGCCTCAAAGCCTCTTCAAGCTCTGAATGGAATTATTAGTCTGGAAATGTACAACTGTTATGACTAGGTCAGTGCACAAAGAATCCTGAAATACTAGGGATTGTTTGCATCCCACGATATATTAAACAAAACCCAGATCCCTTTCTCTTTTCAAAGGGCTTTGTTCAAACAAACACATATATGAGAGGCCTTCAATGCTATTCTTCACATAGCATTTAGCCAATTTGCAGAACTTGTAATAGCTGAAATCTGTTTAAAGACCAGTATGGGAACAGTGAGTTCAGATGTTAAGGACCATGGGAGTAGAATAAGCAAAAATGACTGTTGTTTTTTACCTAGTTTGTGCACATTCCCATAGTTAGAAATGTATGCATGTGCCTACATATATGTGGATATATATGCAGACATATACACACCTATGCAAGTATCGTATCATGGCATATATTGTATATTAGATTACATGCAGAACTAAAAATGCATGACACCCCAAATAAAAATAATAAAAATAATAAAAATATGGTTGTACAATACTAAAAAAACTTGGATAAAAGCACCTCTAACTATTCCCAAGATTATTAAATCTGACAGCATATCACAGAGTTCCTGAAAGTGACACTTTGAGCCTATCTCCCAAGCAGGGCTGGAGCCTGCTGTCTCTTATACATTCACAGCAACAGTGCAGTGAAAAGAAAACCAAACTACCTAGAAATGGCAATTTAGGAGTTGCATATTAAGCACAAGCATTCTTACCATTCTTGTCAAATTTATTAAACTGATTTTGCTACACGATATTCATTGGGCTTAGATTGTCATTGGCAGATATTTCTGAAATAATTTGAGTGGCAAATAGTTTTACTCAATAGTGTCTAAGCCTGCACATTTTTGTAAATCCTCTCCCAGGTACTTATAAATTACAGGATTTCTTAAACTGTATATTAGTATTCATAGGTTGCTAGCCCTAATATCTTCAGAACTATACTGAAAGCTGAATCACCTCATGTGGAGTGCTCAGGAGCACTTGAAATCTCCTTATTTCCCACTCTTAGCATGAATCCTACATAATGATTTGGCATTTAAGTTCTAAACATGTTTACAGTTTTGAAAAATGTCCACTTCAAATTATAAAATCAATGCCACACTATCAGGAATACTGCAGTCAAATGGCTTGCAAACATCATCAAACGTCACCAGGCATTTTTGAGATTATGTCCAGAGTTTGTACTGAGTACTCTGTAGAAAAGCACATAGAAGCAGAACTTTTTGTGCTGTGACAGCAGAAAAGTAAGGATACTTTTCCCTTGCATTTGCAAATTGTGTGCACGGTGAATCATATCCCTGAAGTTTTAGCTAAACGGTTCTTTAAGACCTTATTAAGAAATAAGAAGCAGGATGGTGGCCATGCAGCAAAAGACTCATGACCATAAAAGTTAGCTTTACTTATAGTACAACCTTTAGTTATAGAAAGAAAAAAAAAAAAAAAAAAAAAAAAAAAAAAAAAAAAGAAAAGAAAAAAAAAAAAGGGAAGTAGCATTAATGACAGACTTGTGCACAGTATCAGTAAAGAAAAAAATCAAGATGGAATCTGAATATGTACATCAGATACTCAATTTCTGAATGAGAATGTAAATACCAGAAGAAGAAGCCAAGATAACCCAAATGCACAGTCTTGTACAGCTAATAGATAATAACTGTTAATAAAGGCTAATAGATCTATATTCTGAATGGAGCATTCCCCTGGCCAAAATAAAACTGTTTCTGAAAAAGATAATAGAAAAGGTAAGTAAACTATGGGACATGGAATCTAAACCACTGAAGAATATAGTTTCCTGGTAAAGAAACCACTCCTTCAGTATACTGAGCAACCATTGTGTTATGCAGAATTTAAATGAGACAAGGTGAAAAGGAGTAGTTAATTTTGTTGAAGTGAAAAGATGGTGATGAAAGTGAAACACTCATTGGACAAAACCCCAGATTTACCAAGTTAGGTTCCTTGGCTTTACTGGAAGGAAATCTTAGAGAGTTTCCTGATTTGAGAAACATAATACAAGGTTTAAAGAGCATACTTCAAAATAATCAGAAAAGGTTGTGAAAAAAGGTCTCAATTCAAGGAAGGTTGACACCAATGTGTGAGGACATTCTTTTATTCATCTAAAAATACTGTAACTGAGGCTTCTGTAAGAGCTTGGCTAACTAATTATGTTTTTGAAAGATGGGAACATTTCTGTATGTAATAAGGAACAGCCGAGTTTGTTTAAAAATAAGTAGTGGATAAAGTGTCAAAAAACCTGTGAAAAGCTTCCAACGTTTAATTAGAACCAGCAATAACTCTTTTTTCATAAGACATCTGGCTTAATTAGTCTAAGGGAGTCTGGATTCTGGTGTAGAGTAGCATTGAAACCAGTGGAATTATGTGGTTGGCACAAATGAACACGACCCTCCAAGCTCAAGACAAATATTTACTGAGATTTTGCATAGAGTATGATGTAGACTTCAACAGTCAGACAAATTATCAAATACTGATATATACTAATGATACTTTCTATAAGTAACCAAAGCTGTATGTTTGCCAGATTCACAGGTCAGTTTGTGTTTCCTGTGTGTGTTAATTCACTCTTATGACTTGATAAGATTATAAATCACTAAAAAATAATCGCAGAATACCAAGTTTAACCCTCAAGGATCATTTCCTGGAAAAAGCAGAAAAAACAAGATGGCCCAGCCCCATTTCCAGCTGAATCCTAGAAATGTCTAGTATTGGGGAATCCACCACTTTCCTGGGAAGATTATTCCAGTGTCTCCGTGTCCTCATAGTGAAAAGTTTCTCTCTTTTTTAATTCTAACTGGCACCTCCCTGGGAGTAACTTGTACCCGTTACCCCTCCTCTTTTCCCTGTGACTCCTTGTAAAAAAGGGAGCCTCTATTTTCCTTGCAGCAACCTTTTGAATACTGGAGCAGGGTGAAAATGTCTCCCCAAGCCTTCTTTTCTCAAGGTGGAACAGATCCTTTACTCTGTTTTTTTCATTATATAGATAATGTAATACAATAAATAATGAGTAACAAGGCAATGAAGTGGGAAAGGATTTACATCTTTGTTACTTTGAATAATTGGGTAATACATTTAAAATAAAGCAATGTCAGCCACTACATTTCTCAATGAAGAGGACAGCTCTAACAAAAATGGACATGGGCTTCTTAACGTAATAGCGCATTGACAATTACAGTCAAGTTTATGAAGAAAAAAGTTTAAAATCACTCTTGTTAACAAAGATGAGTTTGATATTGAAAAAAAAAAAATTGACAGAGAATCCAAAAGCAACAGTAAGCAGTTTTAATTATCAAAATCCAAGTTTTTCCTAGAAGACTTATTCTTTCTTCAAAGTCAAAATATCAAATACCTACCACAGACTAGAACAGAAGGATTTTGTGTGTGCTTATACATCCATTTCAGCTTCTGAGCTTAGTTATGATCTACTGTGAGTCAACTTCTGCAGTGTTTATGTTTTATCAATTAGATAGCACTATCTGACTCTGTGACTGGAAATCTCTGTTTGATACTGTCACTCGAACAGCCAATAGAGCACAGAAGGGGTTGGAAAGTGTCAGAGCCATTTAACAAATTATATACAGAAAACTGCTGCATTTTTATTAAGTCTTGACTTTGATGTGCAGTTACAACATAAAATATCTCATGCCTTAAGCTCATTATTCAGAAAATACAAATAAAGCTATTTACTCTATGAAGGAAAAAAAAAATTCTTAGAATTAGCAAGTTCGCAGCTACAGTAGGATGCAGTTTGTAATCATAAATCTGAACATTTTTTTAAAATTTAATTTTAGAGTGAAATTGCTGGACTTTCCCCATCTTTCACCATTGCATAGGTATTTTTAGCTATCCTCCATGCTTGTAGATCTCAGCATAAAATGGGGCTTAGTTTAGTTTAATTTAACATTGCTATTTGTTTTATGTACACTGTTTGGTAACAGAAAAGAAACAGTAACTTTTAGGCAGGTAAGCTTTAAGACAATTAAGGTGAACAGAAGGGTGGATCATAGACTAGAATGAGTAATGGCAGTGATTGAACCAGAAGCAGCTATCTCAGCTTGCCACAAATATCATGTATATTTCCTCTTTATGCAAATGCAATAAAATTACTTAAATACTTGAGCTTTTAATATAGAATAGTAATTGAAAGTAAATTATTAAATTAGATGAAATAGAAAATTTTATGAGTGATAAAAAAGCAAGAGTAACAAATCTCTTTATTCTAAAGAGAATTATGTTTATCGAATTATTCATGTGCAGTTCTTACAAGGATGACAATTATGATTTAATTTTATGGAATTATTAAACTTTTTATCAAGTTTGATAGGACATGATTTACATTTGATTACTTACTTGCAGGCTTAAATTTCAGGAAGGTACTTAACTGATTACTGAGTGAATTCAAAGCAGTAATGAAACTCCTTTCTTGCAGTGGCAAGAAGGTTGTGTCTAAGGCTTGCATAAACTGAGATAATTGCTTGGAATGATCCCTTTTTTCCCCTAATACTGTCACAATTCAAAATGTCTTGCATGATAAAACTGAAAATCCTGCAAGTGCCTTCTAGACTATCAATAACTTTCATGTTCAGCTGGCAAGCTAATATAAAGAACTATCACATACACATCTGCTAAGTTTTGGAGCCAAACTTAGTTCACATCCCTTGGATGTTTGATACTTTGTTTGTGAGGAGTTTGTCCTTTCTATAATCGGTAATTTTAATATGTTACGGTTCACATTTGCGTATTAAACAAGAAAAGCAGCGGGATATTTCTGCTGTCCAGATGAGTTGTAACAAAATGCAAATATAGCAACATGTCTAAATGGAAAACAGTTTAAGCATGGAAAACCGGTGGCTGGAATAATTTTCTGAAAATGTCTTATACTCTGCCTCTGTTACAGAGAAAATTTATTCTATTAGTTTAAGTTGTAGGAATTATTACTCAGATGTCTAAATTAATCAACATAGGTGTTATTAGGCAACATAGATGATACAATTGCAGTCTTGCTCAACATGTTATTTCATGGATAATGAACATATTTTTATTACTATATACAGTATATTATATTGCTTCAAAAACTGAAATTATGTTTATCGAATTATTGGCAATTATACCACAAAATTATTCATTTGCTTTTAAAACTAAATATGCAACTTTATAAATACGCTGTCATTGATTATGCTAGGTCTCAGGTTGAATATATGATCGGATTGCAGAGCAGATGGTTTATCTCTGTTAATGTGGTAGGTGCTAAGCAGAAACTTAAAAAAATTTGAAAATCAAACACCAAAAGTTAGTGTTATAAATCTCTTCAATATTACCTTTCTTCTACCATAGCCCCAGATTAATATGGTTATTTCAGTTTCTTTAGATTTTTACAGCAAATAAGAAGCCACAGAAACAAGGAGCAAGAAGATTGTCATTTGATACTCCAGCATATTTTACAATAACACAACCTATTGAAAATAAAGCAAAACAGTTCTATAACACAGAGAATACATTAGCACGGACCCAAGGGATGGCTTTAAGATGAGGAGAATAAGGGTTTCAGAACACAATAATGTAAGCGTTTTTTAGTCTTATATCAATGTCTGCACAGGTTTTTAATACATCTGAAAGAAAGACATTGAATGCAGTATTAAAGTACTCCTGCACAGCAATCTGCATCTTCAACAACATTCTTTTGACATGTATTCACAGCAACAGCCAAGTGCCTAATTTGAGGATTTGCAGTGAGCTTTCTAGATTATATCTATATACGATTTGGTCATTTGTAATAACTGAAATCCATGCACTTTTAAGAAAAGGAAAGTGAGAAACCAAGGTAAGTGAAAATAGGCTTAAAAGGCAACTGACCTTTCTCCACTTCATTCAGATTAGCAGCTTGCAGTGACAAAGACAGAAGAGACAAGAGACTTTTTACATTGTAATACAACAGCATAGCACATTAAGCTAATGCACAACTATAACAGCAGAGAGGTTGATACAGCAAATGAAGCAAGCTTCAAAGTCTCACCTCCAGCAGAACAAAACAAACAGAAGGGTAAGAAGTACAAGCCACCAGGTGTGTAAGAGAGGTTTTACTTCTGGACCAGTAAGTTCTGTGATCTAATGACTGATGACAATGAGCAAGAGAAATGATTATCTGTAATCTATAGAATGCACATAAAATGACCTGAAGTTTACTAGACTGGGGTTAAAATAAAGGAGATGGTAATGTTAAGAGAATAGAAAGATTAAAGAGTGCAGGACATAGTGAGGTACTTGAAATGTTTTATTTCTCCAGGTTCCATCAGAAACCCTGAATGTCTGTCGATTCCATTAGCTTATTGTTATGTCACAGTTACAGTCTGTGATTTTAAGAAAGCTCATATTATAGTGCAAATACCATTCCTTGTCTTTCCACCTGTAACTGTGGTGGTTGCTGTAAAACTTAACTGAGGCAGAGCAAAACCAATTCCTGATTCGTGTGCAACAACACAATAAGCTTTTAATTGCTTATTTTTAAATCAACACAATATAGTTGAGTAATGTAGATTTTCATGGGATTGTTAGAAAAGTCAAAAAACAGACTGTTAGGTCTTACACTGCAACAGTCTTTGCAGTTCATTTCAGATTCCAACAAGCCCTCTTCATAAAAATAAGCCTTTATAGAAGAATGATTTACATTTCATACCAGCATGTTTCAGCTGACTTCCTCCTTATACTGAGCTGCTGAAATGTAAAGCATATTTGCAGATAATGGTTCACCCAGAAAAATATTCTGTGCTGGTGCAATTCCATGTTGAGTATGTATATGCTGTGACATGTTGAACAAAGACAATTCAGAGTATTGTCAACCATATTAAAAGAGGACAGCACAAGCCTAGAGTAGTATTTTCCTGGTATATACACTTTGCCACTTACAGCTCAGGGACTTTCTGAGCTAGAGATCAATACCTCTTAATTTAAAAGTATTCATATATACTGAATATGAATATATAGCCTGTTTTCCTGACTGTTAAGGTACTTTTGGCCAGCTAGTACATGAATTAATTTGGTGAAAAAAAACTTCCATAAAAAACAAACATGAGAAGTATGCATATCTGATTTTAACCTGCTAGAACAGATATCAAAATCCAAATGTTTACAAAGTTCCTCATGAAAATCACTCTATACATACTTGACAGGGATTCTGTTATTTATTTTTCAATTCAGGTTATAGACCAGAAAAAAAGAAAAGTTCTACAAATTATTTGGTACCTCATACACACTTGAGGCAGCTGTACAATTACTTTATATTCTGAACATTACCCTTTTAGATCCTGATGTGCCCTGACTCCTTTCAGTCTAATTCTTAATACTGAAGGTTATTTATTATGCAAGACTGTGGATGACAGATATGAGGACCTCTTGGCTAGCTCAATGTTTTACATTTTTACCTTATAACTCATTTCAAAAATCACTTAAGATGCCACACATGTTCTATTCTGAGATGCTTTGTATGATAGATAGTATATTGTAGAATTCTGTACTTACTCTGTGTAATGGAAAACCTAAATTTTTGCTACAATTACTATAAAATGAGTTGAGGCTCTAGTGATGCATTTAAAAATAAGGTCTTTTTTAAAAAAAGAAGTGTTGAAAAAAGCCTGATGAGCTAGTGCAAATTCTCATCAGTTTTTAACTGGGAAGTTAAGCTTACTGATTAGAAATAGATCATTTTGATTGCTTTTAGAGCTGGTGAAAAGACTCTCACCTACTCTTGTCTTACTGACTTCAGCAGAGATTATGAGCAGGCATTGTATGTGTAAAACTCATAGTATGATTATGGTAAAATTATGCACAGGTATGAAACAAATTTAAAAATGCATTTTCTTGTATTTTGACTAAAGAAGCACAACTGCAATACAAACATCAAAAATTTTATCAATGTTTATTCTCTCCTTTTTTCTCTATCCATAGAGAAGTGCTTCAATTTTTATTGCGATTGTAAATTTAAAATTTACATTTCATTTGCAACACTCCAAAAATGCAACAGGCACACTTAATCAAAGTTTTAGGCTAGCACCTAGCTGTAGACAATCCCTTGTATCCACTTTATGGATATTTATTAAGAAGCAGTCCTTCCCACGGCATACTGTGAATCTGACAAGCTATGGACTCTGAGCAGTTAAAGGCACCCAAAGAAAGGTTGAAAATGTAGAAATGAGCAACACAGGTGAAAAAACACCTGCAAAGCTGCAGAGGAGGGATGCACTTGCAAATGAACCATCTCCTATGTAACAGGAGCATGAAACCACTGAAGAGCAATACTGGACTGATGTGACTTTGCTTTGCATTCCTCCAGCCTACACAAGAGAATACCTGATTATTAAGGGAGATAGCAACTGATCCCAGGGGAGCTGAACTTGACTCACATGTACCTGATATATTAGTTGGAGAAGAACTGCTGTTTTTACTTACTGAGGCTGTTACCTCTTATTTCTTTCCAAGGCTCAAATTGTCAGTTGCACTTAGGTATTAAGATATTGGTACTTGGCAAACCAGTTATCTTCTCTTATGAGAAGATTATGTCTGTCCTTCCATGGATCATCCATGTATTGTTAAACAGCTTTTTGTCTTTTGTACAGCTTATCCTGCATGGGGAGATTTCTACCAAATATTTACCCAGAATAAGTACTGGGTGAATACCTCTATTAGATTATGAAGTTGTATTTCTTATACTTGGGTATTAACAACTTCACTTGCTGTGCATTCCCAATATTTAAATACTGATTTTAAATTTGAATATCCTAAAACAGGGGAGCAATCCAACAGTCTGTAGAACTAGTGACAGAAACACTTTGGATGAGAAAGGAGTTAGCTAGGTTTTCAAGGTATGAAATTAATTTATGCATTCATCTCCCCTTAGTTTCCCAGAGCTCAACTTTGATCAATGAAAGTAAAAATATAGGATGACTGAGTAGAATTTATTCCCAAATTATGGTGGATCTTACATTTCTTTTTCATGAATTTCAAATCATAATGAATATAAGCTCTATGTTCTTCTAGTGGTCAACTATCTGATAGAAAATGGATCTGCCTGGTTAGAAGAGCTGCAGAAAATACCAATGCAAACAATAGATTCTACTTCCTCCAAGCTGCTGTTTCAACTATCCTCCATTCCCACAGAGACCATGACAGCAAGCAAGAGATCCTCAGTCACAAAGAGAAGGATATGATTTGGCTTGGCTGCCAACTGACAGAAACAAAAGACACTTGTCTTTTTATTCTGACCAGGAAGCATCACACTCAGTATTAACATTTCTAGCAGAGTACAGGACAGCATCCAGGGGTGCCAAATACAGTTCCCCAATGGCACTGACAAATTCTTTATAGTAAAATGAGGATTAAGGATAAAAGCAGAATTTTTTTTTCAGATTTCTACAGCTATAGAGGTCCTCTGCTGGGGTATCTGGGCAAACAGTAAGGAGGGACACATTTTGAACGACCTTTTAAATATAAAAATGCTGTTATTTTAAAACTAAAAGAAAGAATTAATGAGGGGACATTAAATCTAGTTTTGACTACAAACTATAAAGGAGAAAAAAAATGGAGGGATACCTGGTATTAAGTCAGTTGTAGGGTAACTACTAATATACCTGCAAAGCAGAAAATATTACTGTTCTGCTAGGAATCCTTGAATTACCTCTGCTTTCTCTTATACTCCTACCTGTATATTCAGGTGGACAAAGGCAAGTATAGTTATTAATTCCATCCACACAAGTAGAATTGTTTTCACAGTCATTGTCTTCACAGTCATCAACATTTACTTCACAGTTTTCACCTTCAAATCCATCTGCACAAGTGCACCTGTAATACAGAAAACCAAATAACCACATAGACATTTTAGGTGGGAAGTCCAGACAAGGAGTTCTGTAATGAATGGAATTACATTAGAATTATAATATTCCACAAAAGGACATGGTTGATATAATGTAAAAAGCCTTTATATTAAACAATCACAAAGTACTTTTTGTAATTTAAATTACAGAAAAATGCCTCTAAAGTCGTATCTTAGTCTTCAGTATAAGGACCCTGCTAAATTAAACCATGAAGCATTCCTTCTGAAAAGCATTCTTCCTTTATATTGTTAGAATGTATTTCTTATGGAAAGTGATCCTTTTGGTTCTTTAAGGTTAAATACATGGAAAATATGGTGGAATCAATGATGAGTATGTGATAGTAGTTTTCCACAATCATTCAGGTAAATGCACCAATACAAAACTCTCTTTAATGCACATTCATTCATATCAAAAACCAAAGTCTGCATAAATTCTTCAAAGCAGTAATTTATTTTTTGCTTATAATCATGTTTCCTCAAAACAAATACATCAAAATAGGTAGTACATGTAGAAGTCACTCAAACATGACTACACATACATTTTCATGTAATTTGCATTACTTATAAATTTCTAAACCTTTCACTGTGAGATTGCTTCGATTTTAAAAAATATGTAATGTTCAAACAAATAAACGAAAAAGGTCAAATTCTGAGGCATGACTATGTCAATTTAAATTCTTGAGGCATAGTATTAAGATGTATACACTTAAATTTAATAGAAGACTATTTAATCCTTGGGCAGAATTTGGATTAAAAGTAGGAATAATGTCATAACGAATTGCAAGATAATGAATTGTATCTTTTTGAAGTGTCATTTCTAACAAGCTTGAGGTGTAGATTATAAAATGACTAATAATCTCACATAAGAATGCTAAAGAACTTTATTTCATAATTCATGAAGTACATCTGGAGTAATTGTACTGTGTGATTAAATAACTCAAGATTAAAAATGCTCACAGCATGTTTATCTGCTGGCATAGTGAGTTTCAAATGAATCATTAATTTTCTGTTTCACTGGGATTTACATTTTATCATTTACATGCTGTCTGTTGAAGTAATACACACAACAACAGATGAATTATGAGATTTTTTTCAGCAGGGATCTAGCTAGCTATTAATTAACATAATGGAGTCAATACTATGCCGTCTTGACCTGATATGCCTCAACTAATCACAGTCATTTGTTGCTGTTTTTAACCGATTCAAAGCTCTAGAAGCTTTCCAAGGATGGCAACGTGTTCTGAAAACTTCCAAAGCACTAAAAATCTGCCTTTGTGGTGCTCTCACCAGCAAACACAGAGAAACTAAAGATTAACACCAACATTAGTTTACCACAAAAATCTCAGTAGCTTTCCATTCTGTTATCACAATTAAAAAACCTACCAGAAACCATCTTTTTCTCCTTCTTTCAAATGACAAGTTCCACCATGGTGGCACGGGTTACTAATGCAAGCATGAATGGGAATATCACAGTCTTGACCCTACACAGGGAACAACAATTATAATGTAAGAAGAAAATACAGACACTAGTGGAAGGGAGACAAAGAATACTTAAAGGTTTTTAAGGATAAGCTTACATTTCAGAGAGCTCTTTCCTTTTCATGCAGTACCTACCTTGAAACCATATGGGCATGTACATCTGTAGAAGTCAACTGGGTCATTATTGCAGGTTCCATCATTTTTACATGGATTTGATAAACAGGGATTACACTTTGCAAGAATATTAACATCCACAGACCCTTAAAAACACAAATTGGATAGTCAGAAACAAGCAGCTATTAATTTACATTGGGCAGGATCTACCTGACGTGTTGCTTTAAATTTTGAAATGCACTTTGTATTTTAGACTTTATGGTGCTTCTATATTAATGAAATGTTGAACTGTCCTTCATTCTTTTCACGTGACCAAATAAATATGGTATCAGATTTTTGGTTTTTGTTAAGAAGCTGACACCAAAGTGATTCCAATATTCCTATTCTCTAAAAGCTGTGCAGTTCTGATAATTGCCTTTCCTTTGCATTAACAAAATGAAGAATACAATTTCAGCTTTTGTTTTGTTATGGAGTAGGAATTGCCTGTGAGAAAATGGGCTATCACAGTTTTCAATCCTTCCCATGATGGTGTTATTGAAAACACTTCTTTAAATGCATTTTTATTTTAACATTTTTTTTATCTGCAGAATCACATAGATGGCAAAATGAAATGGTAAAATGATCTGTAAATTTCTTGAAAATCTGCAAACTGTAATGTAAATTGCATTGTCCAAGCCATCTCACCATAAATAGCTCTATTCTGTGTTTTTTCTTCCTTATGGGCCAGCCACAGCTCTGTGCATTGCTGTGTTAGCTGACCCCACAAATGATGTAAACTGTACCTCAAACCTATGTGCAAGTGAAGACTTCAATTCATGCTTGCAGTCTAGCTTCTAGTAATGATTATAATGAAAGAAATCAGAAATGGAAATTGAAAAAACCATATGTTTTGGAACCCAGACTTGAGTTTTGACTTACACAAATCTTATCTCTGTATATAGATATTTTTTAGTTTTGGTGGTGTTTTTTGTTTTTGGGGGTTTTTTTGTTTGTTTGTTTGTTTTTTTTATCCTGTGTAGTTCAGTTAACAGCCATTTTTTAGGGAATTTTCAAGTTAGGAACCATATTTTTTTTTCCCAAACAACTGAGGAAATCACTGGTTACTTGTTGAAAGTTAGAAAACACCCGTGGATGAATAATGATTAATTTTCATAATTTTTGTGAAGTTTGATTACTGTAAGAGAAAATGGGTGGCTTTGTCAAATGCCTGTTAAGAGAATGAAGATACATTCTCATCAGCTCTATGGCCTGATGACAATACTGCCTTCAGTTTGATTTCAGATTTCCCATATTAAAAAACCCCTTCAGTTATCCACAAATAATGTTGCTTACCCTCTTGTTGAGACTTAGGGTCCCATTTTCTATTTCTGTTTTGGAAGTGAAATTTAGAGTACTAATCCATTTGGGAACAATTTGGGAACAAAACCTTAGTTACTAAATGCTTTTTAATTTGTGCCAATTAATTAGCATTTTGTTGCATGAAAAGTCTAAAAGAGGAGGTAACATTCACAATAAATAGAAGGAAGGATTGACTTCCAGGCTACAGCACAGTATTACAAATTTTTATGTATGTGCCTCTTTCACTTTTTTTTTTTAACAGAACCTTCTAATATACTCAATAATTAGCAATAGTCTAGAGTACAGTCAGGACTTTCTAGATGTTGATTCTGTGGTGTTTGTTTCAACTTTTCTACCTCTCCTGTGTGCACATCTAACAGATACTTTGACCAGATCTATGTTCTTGAATAACCCCTGAGAAAAAAAAAATTCTTTTATAAACCAAGACAAACTAATAGTATTTTATAGATATAGATATATACATGTAGCTAAGATGTTTTAAAAAAACCCATGACACAAATGGTCTCAAACCAGCTTCTAAAGAAACCTGTTGCAAGAAAATCTTTGAGCTCTGACATTTTATGACTCCTCTCTTGCATATGGCCTCTAAAGCAGTATTTACACTGCTAATGAAATCACCAATTTTAGTACAATGCAATGGAAGTAATAATTCCAGTTAGATACTCAAATTTTAAACCCAGATTTTGAAATTAAAAAAAAAAAACAACAACCTGTTCATACAATATACTAAATGATATATCATGAATAATCATCTGTAAATTCATCACAGGGAAAACAAACAGTACACATGCGTGTCTTAGGAAAGAAGTCTGCTTGAGGTACACAAAAGGAAGGTCAGAAGGTCTGTTCTTAAGCAGATCACCCATTCCAGATCTGCTTATAACCTTACCTGGTATCAGAAAACCACAAGGCCCTGGAACCTCTAGAAGCAGGGCATGGATGATAAAGAGGTAAAAGTGAAAGATTGAGAAGCTGTTAGAGCCCACATTTAAAAAATGAAAGAAAAAACCCACCCACAAACGTAGAAAAATGACTGGAAAAAGGAAATATTAATGGATGATTCCTGCAGTAAAAGAATTGATAAAATTAGAGTAAGGTAAAAGGATTTTGTTGCGTTTTACAACTGAGATGAGTCTTCACTGTAAAACACCATTTTTGCTGGGAACTATTCATTTTGTAGGTAAAATTCAAGCACCCAATTCACTATCAATTGAATCCATGGATAGTGATAAGAGGGAATTACACACTACTCTTTTCCTGTAAATACATATACAGTAGCAGACCATCAACAGATACTCTCAAAACAGCCCTTTTATTCATAGGCAAAAAATTTGGTTCTAATGGGAACACAGCATCTTTCCAATTTCTATTATTCAGCAGTTCACTTTCAAGCAAAAGATAAAATTACTTGTCTTTTAGCAACAGACTCAAAATGCCTTACAAGGCCATCATGTCATTGAAAAGCTGTTGATTTGCAATCTGTAATTGTGAGCATCTTCATAAGACAGTGGCAGGAAAATTATTTTCCTTCAAAATTATCCATAATACCAGATCTCCACTCTCAGAAATGAAACAAATACACAGTCCTTACCCTGCATAATAATATAAAGGATCTCTTCTGATGGGCAAGAGGGATAAGATATAATTTCTGGATTGTCTGACAGAAACATAACAATGATTGTAGGCAGAAGTGATACAGTTTGTAAAATTGACAAAGCTGAAAAATAACTAAACAGGTTCCTCGTGTGCAGACAAATATCCTTTCACTTGTATCCCTATGACAACGTGCAATGAAAGCATATCTGCAATACTGTTCAGTGGAGGCTGGTAAGGAAAATTATCAGATTGGCCAGCAAATCCTATCTAAAATGAGGCTGAGAGACTTTGCAACAGATGAGTGTCATATGCAATGAACACTGGCACGACCTCAGAGATGTACTGGTGAAAAATTTCAAGAAGGATTCAGAGGGAAAAAAAAGTTCACTGGCATCACAAGTGACAAAACGGCTTCCATTTGTATTTACATACAAAATAAAAAGGGTTTTTTTGACAAAGTCTAAAGAGAAAAGACTGAATAGATTAAATATGCAGTAAAGAACAACTTTGGATAAGACAAACCCTGACAAAGGCCCACTGCTTTGCTTTTATAAGAACAAAACGTCAAGAAAGATACATTAAAAGATGAGTAAGTCAAAACAGCTTGAAGATTATCTAGACATTGAGAATAAGTCACTTCCAGAAGACTAAAGAACATATTCACTTGATGCCTCAGAAATCACAATGAGCTAAATAATTGTTTACAAATACAAGAACATCTTTTTTTTTAAGTTGGAGTTTCAGTGTTTTTAAATCAGGACCATGAGAAATGAAGCTACTGTGGAAGATTTCTGTGTTTCAAAAATATTTAAGAAGGGATAAATTAGTGGAATAGAGAAAGATTAAACAGTAAACAAACCAAGTTCTCACTTGATGTAAAGTAAAGGGTGCTTTTGTAAAAAGTAATAGTACAGTTCAGAAGAAGAACCTAGGAATGAACAGACAATAATAAAGTTGTGATATAAATGCCAGCAATACTGGTACCAACATGGAGTTACATACCCTGAGACACCTGCCCATTTAACAACATTTTAGATTGAGACCTCTAAAGTGGTTATCACACATTCCTTTATCTACCTTTTTCTTCATTTGCTTTTGGTTTGGTTTGTGCTTTCTACTGAAATATCAGAGACATATTATACATTTAATTGCAGACTGCAAGGATTATGGATGTGTTTACAGTTTTTATGGTGAACAGCTCAAAGGAAAAATGCTGAGGGAAGTGTAGATCTTTAAACTTTTATTCATGACTGGGCCAGTACAAAGTACCTGTGTACCTCCTGTAAAAGTCCAGACTTTTTTCTCTGTTTACTTGAAAAGAGATAGGAATTAAAATCTTAAAATAAATACATTTCCTGAATGCATCCAATGGCTATATCCTTAAGTCAGAGTAATAATGACATGACTGAGTTAAGATGCTATTAATAAATGTATTTTGAGTACAAAAGACTTAATTCACAGCTCAACTACTTATAAAAACTAAACATTGACACTTGAAAGAAAAAAAAAAAAAAAAGAAAACGGCAACAATACCTTGGCAAGTAAATTTCTTAGAAGGAGTTGTGAGAAGAAGTTTATCTGCCATTTCTCCAGGACCAGCACAACGTGCAATACCAGGTTCCTTGTATTCTGATTTTACCCAGTCAGATAGCCACTGCATATTACAATCACAATAAAGAGGATTTGCTCCAATAGCCCTGTGGAAAAAAGACAAATAAAAAAGTGAGTCAAATTTTAAATGGCTGTTTTTAAAAAAAAGAACCCAGAAAACAGATTGGCAAAATCCATTCAAAATGCAAACCTGTTCTCCCATCACCAAAATGCCTGTTACAGCATTAAATGTCTGGATTTGGGTTCTAGATCAAGAAGTGATAGCTATAGTAGAAACATAGTCCAGAAATCTAGATATTCTTAACAGCACTACATGTGAACTTTGGTGAGCTTTGTTGAGCTCAGTTTCAATGTTGGTTTGTAATGGTGAAGATCAGCTGCATCAGCAGAGGGAAACTGATACTGGGCAGTTTAACAAGATAACAAGAATAAAGTATTTCTTCTGAAACAATCAAGAAAATTCCACAGAGTTCTGGCCTGATACTTCTCTTTTTCAGTTTATGGCTCCCAGGCTGGTACAAACCATCTGTTTCTAAGCTTCCAAATTGGATTTAATTATTTCCTCTTTAGAGCTGTCTCACTGAACTCACAACTATGTGCAGAATTCTGTAAGAGTTCTCTGCTGCATAAGTAAATAAAACGATGTTATCCCAGCTTTGCAGTAGTTAAATAAGAATTGCTTCATTATGAAAGCAAATCCACTTCTTTAAATGATAATCCATGTGATTTTTTAAATTAAAAAATAATTTAGCTAGAGATTTTTAGAATTAATTTCTGTAACTGCTTTTTAAGTGTTTATTTTCTCTGCTAGAAACTATAATTACTCTTAAAGCTCTGAAAACAATGAGACATTGTGTAGTTAATTTGGAGGATTGAAGCCTTGTGCTATTCTGTAAAGATGTACTCATGTTCCTTTTAAGAAATACAGTAATCATGGAACTTTTAACAGATAATCTCAACATGTGCAAACACTATCAAATGGCTGTATTAGAACATCCTCCTTCTCCAGATGTTTCAATAATTTCAAAAAGCTTTGAATTTGTGTGTCTTCTAGAGATATGAGAAAGTCTTTGGCAAGCAAAGGCAGTAGGAACTACCAGAGCTGAAACACTCTTTTCTTCCCCACTGAGCAGAAAGCCCTCTCACATTAACTTTTTAATAAATTCAAGCTGTACTCAAGAAAATATACATATTTGTTCTGTCAGGCTTAAGTCAGAGCAGAAAAAAAAGGAGACTTAGTGACAAGGGAACTTCCCATGAAAGGAGAAACACCTAGGATTTGTCCATTCTGTATTTGCAAAAGTGGATTACAGCCTGAACTAAGACGATCGTTCTGCTAAAATCAGAATATTACCAAGGATTACTGGTATCCATTAAGAAAAAAAGCACCAGCAACAATCAAATATATCCAAGTTTTACTGATATTTCATGCAGATAAATTAGTTTAATAGTAGCATTTGAATGAATTATCAATGTCTGAAAGCTTAATCAATATGAAATTTCTGAGAGCTAAATATAAATGTCCTATACTGAATGAGAAACAGATAAGTAAGTTTTTAACAACTGCTGCTGTTCAGAAACTTAAACCCCCAGATATATCTAAAGGCACTAGTCAACATACTTCCTAAAGTCTTGTCCTCAAACTATCCAAAAACATCACAAGGTTTGCAGAAGGTAGCTTGTTCTAATTTAGGTTCCCAATGAAAATTAAAAACCAGAAAACTATTGCCTCAAATTATGTTTTGAAACACGATGTGATGTGTTTAGTGTCAACAAGACATTGACGCCGAATCATAGAATAATTTTCACCTATTCTCACCTCCTGCACAAAGCAGGGCTACCTTGGCAGTCAGGGCTGCTTAGGGCTGTTTCCAACTGAGCTCTGAAAATTTCCAGGGATGGAAATTCTCCTGCTTATTTGGGCAACCTGGCTGAATCATCCTCACAGTGAAGAATTGTTCATTATGTTCAATCAAATTTCCCTTGTTGCAGGTTTTGATGCTTTACTCTGATTCTTCACTGCACGCCTCTGAGTCTCCACCATTGCTGTAATTCTTAGGCTTGAAGACTTTTAGGTCTCCCCCTTCTTTGGGCTGGATAAGCCCAGTTCCTGTAGCTTCTCCTTACAGCTCATACAATCTTGCCACCTCCCAGCCCTGCCTGCCCCTATGCTGGATTTGCTGCAGTTCACAAACATCTGCTCTGTACTGGAGAAATTGGACACATATTCCAGATGTGGCCCTAGGAGAGCCAAGCAGAAAGGAGTGATCAGTATCCTCAATTCCCTGGCTCCTCACTCTCAAATTTAGCCTAGAGTGTCTCTAGCCTTCATTGCCATGAGGACACAGGGCAGACAAGTTCACCTTGCAGCCCAAGCAGCAGGCACAGGATTGCTCTGCTGAGCTGCTGCCAGTGCCCAGCCTCTGCACACACCAGAAATTTTCCAGAGAATTTCTTTGCATTATGCCTTTGTTTGGCTACATGAAATTGGCTAAGCATAACAACAACAACAACAACCACCACTCAAACAAAAAACAAACAAAAGTATACCAGCTGAATACTTACAGGTGTGATAATGCTGAAAGATCATTAAAGGCTCCTTCAGGTACAACAGAAATATCATTGCCATGTAAAGACCTTAAAGAGAAAAGAAACACAATAATATCAACGCATAAAAAATCACCAGGTTTACTTGGCAAATTTCACCTTCTTTCAGCAGTCTTCAGCTTTTCACTTTTCTTTTCTTCCAGTTCCTCAGTGTTTCCAGCTGTTTGTGGCTGCATGTTTTTGGTAAACTCTAACTGGCAGCTTATTTTTCAATTGACTTTTTTTGCATCCTGGGTTTTCATAAGAAATATAAATACTGTAATTATTTTAAAATTGAAAAATAAAAGTTGATAAAGTAGGCACAGTTATGCAAAGTAGCTACCAGATTTAGAGACACTAGAAAGCAGAAGATTTTCTGATTTTTTCAGCAGCTCCCTGAAATTTGCATTAATTTTTTTCATATGTTCTTTTTAATCTTTCATGGATTCATAGAACATACAGACATTGACTGTTAATATAAGGATTAACATTTTTGTCTGAATTTGATAGTAGAGGTAGAAAATGAAAAACTTCATTGAGCATCACTACTGGGAATAGTGGTATTTCTTTTGTATTTCTTTTCACCAACCATATGAAGTTCAACAAGGACAGGTGCTGCATTCTGCACCTGGGATGAGGCAGTCCTGGATGTAGGTTCAGGCTGGGGAATGGACTGCTGGAAAGCAGTGCCAGGAAAGGGACTTGGGGATGCTGGTTGATGGAAAGCTGGATATGAGCCAGCAGTGCCCTGGCAGCCAGGAGGGACAACCCTGTCCTGGGGGGCATCAGGCACAGCATCACAGCCAGGCAAGGGAGGGGATTGTCCTGCTCTGCTCTGAGCTGGGGCAGCCTCACCTTGAAAATTGCAGTTTTGGGTGCCACAAAATAAGAAAGAAAGGAAGCTATTACAGACTGTCCAAAGAAGACTAATGGAGGTGGTGAAGGGCCTTCAGAGGAAGCTGCAGGAGGAGGGACTGAGGCCACTTGGTCTCAGCCTGGAGAAGAGGAGCCAGAGTGGAGACCTCATTGCAGTCACAACTTCCTCATGAGAGGAAGAGGAGGGGCAGACACTGATCTCTGTGGTGACAGGACCCAAGAGAATGGCCTGAAGCTGAGTTAGGGGAGGTTTAGATTGAATATTAGGTAAAGGTTCTTCTCCCAGAGGGTGGCTGGGCACTGGAACAGGCTTCCCAGGGAAGTAGTCACAGCACCAAGCCTCACAGAGCTCAAGAAGCATTTGGGCAATGCTCTCAGGCACATGGTGTGACTCTGGGGGATGATGCTCTGCACAGCCAGGAGTTGGACCCAATAATCCTTGTGGGTCCATTTCAATTCAGCTTATTCTGTGATTCTGTGAAAAGTATCTCTTCTTTTCTATAAATTCATTCAGTTACATGAATATCTAACACGTATGGAATGATGGTTCTTGAAATTATCCACATTTATACTGAATACATGAAATTATGAAAGCACACTTACATAATGTCATGCTTTAGGTATTTAATCCAACCAGTATATTTAAATGGTTATAAATGACCCACATGGAGGCAAAAACTACATGTTCTGCTGTGGACTTTTGAAAAGGAATTTTTGCAGGTTTTTTTCTTAATGACAAACTGAAGCTGTAAATGAGACTGATTGTTTTTGTCCATTTTTGTGCTCTGTCAACCATTTTTTTTCCTAGTGGTAAAATGGAAAGTTTTCTTGCAACCAAAAAATAAAGTTATTGGTTTTCAATACTTAATCATGACATCATGGCTTTGGAAATACTCCCACATTAAATGAAACAAGATAAAGAAATTTACAGTTGGAATAAAAATATTCAAAATTTAACTACAACTCCCCCGATATATACTGAAGGAATTAATGCATATAGCATTTTTGCTATACTCCAATGCTTAGAACAAGAAAGAACATAAAACAAACAAAAAAACCCAAAAAACAAAAACCAGACAGATGACATTAAAAATTAGAAAAGTAAAAAGTGCATGTCTTAGATTTTTAAGGCTACATAATTATCACTTCTGAAATATTTGATAGGTGTTAAAATCTGCTAACTTCCTATGGTTCTGCTATCTTCTGTACACAAATAAAAATTATGGAAAATAGCAATGATTAAAAAATAATACTTACAACAACCTAAGTGATTTCAACCCATCAAAAGTCCGTGCAGGAATACATCTTAGGCGGTTGTAACTAAGAATTCTGAAAATATATAAAATGCTGTCAGCTGGTGTATCAGTTATTCAGTAAACTATGCAGAGCACGACCAAAATCAGCTTTTGCACACATAGCTAGTTAGGAAACAAGTTATTTTACAGCCTCCAAACCAAGCAAGCTTTAATATCAACTAAAGGCACTTTCTTTCCAAGACAAAAAACCCCCACTGTAATGCTTCCAAAGAGTCATTGTTACATGTTTAAACTTACAAGGTGAGCAGCTGAGTCATGTTGCTGAAGCTCTGATTAGAAAGAGTGCTGATTCTGTTGTTACTTAAATCTCTAAAAAATAAATTCAGAAATTCAGACCTTAAAATGAATGCCCCAGTCCCAAAACACTGTAAGTGAAACTGACAGACACATTTTCATTAGTAGTAGTATTATTGATATAATTATTGAAAGCAGCACCTGTTTTTATTTTCTCATGCCATATATAAGCCCAGCAAGTGTTTAGCTTCATCAATGAAAAGCATTCTCATTTTAACACAGATGAAAAAGCAGTGCAATGCATTCTAATACCATAGCAATGTCATCATGCTACCAAATTAATAATGCAATCCTTCATCAACTCAAGCACAAAAATGGAAGTAATGTTTTCAAGTGGAAGCCATTCTAGTCATGTCCCTAATGACACCTAAGTAAATATCATTTAATACTCTACTTAACACTTACATGATGAAGACATCAAAGCCCAGAGCTATTATTATAAAGAACTTAGATTTACAGAAAAAGCATTAATGTCTTCTTTGGTCAAAAATCTAATGAATAAAATGTTAAACATAATTATGATGGAAGCTGTAGTGGCATGCTGGTGGCTTCAAAGATACTGCATTAAATGTGAATACTGTCTGTTCTTTATTCTCATATTGTGCTTTAATTTTAATTTTATGTTGACTATTTCAGTATTGTTTCATGTATTTTGTAATGAAATACTGCCTTTGTTTCTGAGGGAACCTTGATATATTAATTTAAGAGCACTGTTGAATAGTGATGCAATATATATATTTCCCCACTTGAAATTTTCGTGTCAGCATGTAAGATGAGTGACTTATGATAAACATATTAGGCAAGTATAACAGAGAAATGTATTCAAAAGAGAATGAAAAAGATAAAAATAATCAACTTTCTTGGTTTATCTGGAACTCAGGAGACTTGTATATAATTCTTTGTTTGACCACAGGACTATGCACAGTGGCTTCTTTTTCCAAACACAGCTGAGAAACATTCTCAACTACATTACAGCAGTATGAGTAAATGTACAGGAGAGTTTAAAATAATGTGCCCTGCAGCTCTCATAAATGGAGACTGTTAATACTCATCTGCATTCTATTTACCTTTCATCTATTCATAATTTCTTCCCTAAACTATTCACAAAGATTTCCTACAAGTTCTACACAGGACAGATTTGAAAATATTGCAAGGGCTTTTTTTTCCTGATTGTATTTGAAAAATACAAAAAAAGTTTTGAAAGTGTGGGTTTTAAAAAAATGTGATTGTGACTTCTTTTGTCTAACATGAATTAAAAAAAAAGGAAATTAATTTCTTGTTTTTGAATAGCTCTATACCCAGTGAAAAATAAAATTTAGGAGATTCTGTTACTCCCCTCCACTTTTCATTCAGATTATAATGAAACCACAAACTGCTTTCAGAATGTAACACTGTTCAGCCTCAGCTGGTATAAATTTTTATAGTCTTAATGAAGACCATGGAAATTCCAGATGGAATTACAGGCATTTACATCTACAGTCTTCCTGTTTTTCTCACTGTACACTTAAAAGGTACAGAAATCATATTCAAATAATTCATGGAGTAGAGGTAATAAATTTTAGAGAAACTAATGTTTTGCCTGAAATTACATAGTGAGTCAGCAATAGAGTTAGCAGCAAGGCATTTTAGACAAGTTCTCTCTCTGGGTCATGAGAATCATATACTGTGGGAGGAAACAATTACCCAGACTTTATAAGATCTTATATCTCTTTTGAGGTCAGCTATAATTTTTGCTTTGTTATTTTGTGGTGTAATCACTGGAATAAAATACCCATAGTCATAAAATGTGAGTGAGTATATTATAAGTAGGATGTGATAAGTACAATAAAATATCCTCAGTTTCAAAATATGGTTGGGTATTTGCTGAATATGATACATTTTACAGGCTTTTTCTTATAAATAAACTTAGGTATAATTGAGTAAGATATTTAGTTTTGCTTTTAATTTCAGTAGAGAACGTTGCTTTAAAACTACTTACATGAGTGTCAAATGCTTGTAGTTGGAAAGCTCTTTTGGAACAAGGGTAAACTGATTTCCATCCAAATAACTAAACCAGAAAAATAAAAGAAAGAGCAATATGTATTTCATTAAAATAGGAGCATCTTCATCCACTAATCTCAGAATCCAACAGTAAAGTTAATAGCAAATGAATTCATACTATTCCATTTTATAAGAAAACTTGCTTACAAATTTTGGTTTTTAAGGATAGAACTGAGGATTGTAGCCTAAGATCCAAATGCAACACTATAATATATAATGTATATTATGAAGTAACATAATAAAAAAATCTCTTGCATTATAGATTCTGTTATTTCATAATAACTCTGCAAAATTAGGTCTTTATCATCTCAATTTCCAACACACCTACACAGGAAAGTATATCTGACTTCCACAAGTTACATTAAGCATAGAATTTAGCTATCATAAGAAGAAACAGACTGACATTGCAAAGATAGTCTTACACTACAAACAGCAAGGTCTAGTTTTATCTCTAACAGCAAATTCATCTGTCTTGCCTGTGGTTCAGGTCACCTTCCTCAATTTATCCCTGTAGATTTCATGATACATCAGTATATCATGCTACAATCCTATTCCTGTGAAGTGTGCTAGTGACTAAAGACAGTAATCAATTACCCTTCACTAGAAAAGTTAGATTTTTTTTTTCCCTCCTCTCAGTAGGTTCACAGCTCCTGTATTATATTGCTCACTCTTCTTCCATGCTCATAATTCTCAATAAGAGACCTTCTCATGTCCAAAGTTAATGGGGACAGAGCTATCAAGCTCTACTGGCACCGGCGTTACAGGCAGGGGAAGGTAACAAGCCTTGCCGAAAAAGCTTCCAGTGTGCAGCCAGACAGAACAGAGTACAAGTGGAGGGGTTCTTCATGTAACCAGGGCAAGCAGTTTAGAGATTATAAGAAGTGCTGAATTTACCTGACAGTTTGAAATGAAGCATACAATGGCAAGAAGATTAAAGGTCTGTAGTTTCTCAGCTGGGGAAAATTACTTTGCTGATGGTGGTATTACTTATGTTTCCTGGAACCCAGCTGGAAACTACACCCTCCTTATCCCTATACAAAGAAGATATTTTTGCCATCCAAACATTTGCAACATGCTTGAGCTAAGAGAAGTCTTTGACAGAGACATTTTTAGTTTTATTTTGAGCTTAATGTCCTTACATACGGTGTAGCATCTTTGGAAACTTTAGTCTTGACTAAATGGATGAGCTGAAACACAGCTAAACTTCACAAAAAAACTATCTACATCTAATCAAAAGGCTTTCTTTTTTCCTTTTCTTTTTTTTCCTATTGGACTATGACTTTCTAGGGCTGTTTGCCAAATCCAAAATGTGTCTCAACAAACTTTATATTCACACTATGTTAATGGTGGTGAATAGAGCATGGGCTCATGTAATTAATTATTTAAAAAAAACCTTTTAAATTTTTTGAAGAACTAAGTATTCTGAGGAAATTCTTTTATCAACAGATACATTAGGTTATATTACTAAGCTTCATTAGCACTGAAGTGCTACAAGTATCCACTTGCCTGATAAAAATTCCTCCTTGTTCAAATGAAGCAATTATTAAGATATTTTATAAAACATCTTAGAAGAGCCTGCATGCTAATAAGCAAGAAGAATCAATCAGTATGCAGTTGTTAACAGGAACCACCTCCATTATTCTTTTGAAAAATATGCTGGATTGGATGTTTATGCTAAAACATACAAAATTGTACACAAATGAATTTTCAGTCACAGGGTTCCAATTGCAATTCCAAAAGTATCTCTCTTTAGCTGTTTTGTTTTACATTGCATTGATGACGTTATACTGACAAATGGTATTTATAGCAGAATGAATTCAAGGAAGTCATCTTTGAGGAAAAAAAACCTAAACCACCCAACTCAAAACCTAATGAAGTTACAGGTTTATATACCTGTGTGCTAATTTGAGGTCTTAATAATTTCATTTTATCAATGGCTAAAGACTTTTAGATGCTATTAAGCACCAGACTAATGGTGGACATCTCAGAACCTTCTATATAATACATAAAACAGTAAATTTTTTAATTACTTCCAAAACATAGTTATGATATTTTCTGAAAAAGCACTAAATTAACCAACAATTATGAAACACTATTAAATACTTGCCATATGTAACACAAACCAACTTTTTTTTTCATCTAAATAATTTCTATTTCTTTCAATATTGTGACTCATGTGATCAAGAATCAAAACAAATTAATATCTCAATTTTTAGGTTCACATTTTTCCCTTTCATAATGCGTAAAAGTTTGCTTCTATAGTCTTATGTGTAGCTTATTCAGTCAGTATCTTCAAACAATACATGAGGTAACAAGCTCTTTTTTTTGTATCTATGTTCCTGTGTATATTCAAATAATATCTTTCATAAAATGCAATCTTAACAATTTTTATCATAGAAAAAATGTTTCAATAGATTGATAAAATAGCCCAGATTTTATAAAACTGCCTCTGTGAAAAGCAAGATGCTCTATTAAAACCAGTGTTTTTGCAATATCACCAAACTGTCATAATCTCTGCATCATAGAATATCCTGAGTCGGAAGGATCACAGAATAATTAGGATTGCAAGGGACCTCTGGAGATCATCCATTCCAACCTCCCTGCAAAGGCAGGGTTACCTAGAGCAGGTGACACAGGAACACATCCAGATGGGTTTTGAATGTCTGCAGAGAAGATGACTCCACAGCCTTCCTGGGCAGCCTTTTTCAGTGCTCTGACACCCTCAATATAAAGAAGTTCTTCCTCACATTGAGATAGAGCTTCTTATGGCTTAGTTTATGGCCATTGTTCCCTGTCCTGTTACTGGGCACCATGGAAAAGAGTCCAGCACCATCCTGGTGACACCAGCCTTTGAGATACTTGTGTATATTGATGGGATTCCCTCTCAGTCTTCTCCAGACTAACCAGGTCCAGGTCCCCCAGTCCCTCCTCATAGGAGAGATTCTCAGCCCCCAACCACCTTTTCTGCCTCTGCTGCACCCTCTCCAGTAACTCCTTGTCTTTCTTGAACTGTGGAGACCAGAACTGAACACAATACTCTGGAGGTGGCCCCACGAGGCTTGAACAGTGGAGGAGGATCACTTCCCTTGTCCTGCTGGTTACACTTTTCCCAATGCACCCCAGGACAGAGTCCAACTCCTGGCCCTGCTCAGGACAGCCCCTAGAGTCATACCATGTGCTTGAGAGCATTGTCCAAACACTTCCTGGACTCCAGCAGGCTTGGTGCTGTGACCACTTCCCTGGGGAGCCTTGCTCCTGTGTTTGACCACCCTCTGAAAAAGAACCTTTCTTTGCCATAATTTTACTTCACACTGAAATCAAAGTGACTGGTTTGTAGTTACCAGGGCCAACCCTCTTGCCCTTCTCAAATTCTGGGACATTTGCCAGCTTCCAGTTGACAGGGACCTCTCCAGATTACCTAGAGAAATCACTGAGAGAAGACTTGGAATGGCATCAGCCATCTCTTTGAGTATTTTTGGATGAATTTCGTCAGTCCCCATAGACTTAGAGAAAGCCAGCAGAAGCAGCAGATCTGTGCAAGTTTGGTGTTGGCTGGGAGTTGATAATTCTCACAGTCATGGTGCTCCATCTCAGGGCATTGGGACCCTCAGGGTCAACCACTGGTATTGAAGACTGAAGTGAAGAAAGCATTAAACATCTCTGCTTTGTCTGTGTCCCTGTTTGTGAGGTGACCATATTCATCAAAAAATGGACCAGTGTTATTTCTGGGCTGCCTTTTGCTATTAAGATATTTTAAAAAGCTCTTTCCATTGTCCCCAGCAGTACTGGCCAGCTTCAGCACTAATTGGGCCAATTTTCTTTCTACAGTGACGAGCAGCACCTCTATACTCCCCCCATGTTACCCAACCTTGTTTCCACTGGATGTACACTTTTCATTTTTGCCTTAGCTCCAGAAGATCCCTGCTTAGGTGAGCCAGCCTTCTGTCTCACCTGCTTGGCTTCTGACTTTTTTGAATTGCTTGCTCTTTAGCTCTTAACAGGTGGTACTTAAAAAGTGACCAGCACTGATGCACCTCAGTACCTTCCAAAGCATTCCCCATGGAGATGTTACTAGTTCCCTGAGCAGCCTAAAGTCTGCTCTCCTCATATCCAGAGTTGAAGTTTTGCTGGCACTTTTCCTCCTGTCAACAGAGATTTTAAACTTGACTGCTTTATGCCCACTGTGGCCAAGACAGACACCAGATGCCACTTTATTCACAGAGCCTCTCATTAACATGCAACAAATCCCAGAGAGCAGCTTTCCTTGTTTGCTCCCTTAGTACCATAAAGCCATTGTCCAGGTGTTTTTAACTCCTTGACACAGACGAAGGCCATTAATTTAGAGGATTAAAGTGCTTGATTTAGAGGTAAAAAGTATTGATTTAGAGATATAAAAAACAAGTTCCTTATGAAAACACATTCATATTGTTTTCTTTTTGCTTTTTCATATACTTGAACTTAATTCCTTTCTTACCAGTGACCAGAGAGTTATCAGATTAACTGCTGCCCTTAATTTAACCCGTTGTAACATGATATCCACACAGTTATACAATGGTTCAGTGCTGGGGATATAAAATCTGAGAGTGATTACAATTTAATATACATGTATTTTTAAAGCTATTCAGTAACAGATAGTTTTTAAGAGTGGTTTGGGAGTTACAAAGCATTGCTAATTCAAACTTAACCTCCAGTTTCTCAAGATAATGTAAAAGTCTTTATAAAGCAAAGGATTAACAAATTTCAAGTCATCTACTAAATTCAATTCTTAAATTTTTTTACCCCTCATTCTTGACCCTGACAATAAAAATCAGACATTAATTTTCATAAAAGGGATAAAAAGCATGCCACTTACAGTTCAGTCACATCTTTTGGGATGCCTTTAGGCAAAGCTTTCAGACCTTTATTGCTGCAGCGAACTACTGTGTCCAGACAAGTACATTCTGCAGGGCAGCGGGCCAGGGGAGAGCAGCTATTGTCATCATTTCCTGGTTAATAAAAACAAACAGATGATAAGATTGATAATAAATGTCTCCTCAGTATTAGCAATAATAGCCCACCTAGATTTTCTTCAAGCCAACGTGATATCCTTGCATTATAATATCTCAAGGTAGGGAAAAAATTACATCATCTATGCAAACCATCACTCTAAGAATTTACATTTCAGGTGATGCCTTATGTAGTGCAATGCTGTTTTACTAGGTAAGAATGCTATCTTGTGGAAAAAAATATCATTAAAGAAAGAATAAATCCTGAAATTAAAGACAAAAAACTTTTAAAAGTATTAAAAACAGTCTCTTTTTTAAAAAAAGATACAGCCTTGAAAATTGACAAACCAATAATGCAGTGAATAGAAGTATGTGTGAGAGATGCAAGATAGCAGCATTTCTTTTAATTAAGATTTAATGAAGCTGCAAGCTATAACATGTCATGTTATTTGATCAAGTAACCTACAGAGTGCTTGATTCAAGCATCAGTGTTTGAAAATATTCTCATCCGTACTATAACTTTGGATCATTTTTTTAATACTTTTTCTAAATTGTTAATTACAGTACTGAAGATAGGCAAGAATGATTTTTGAAGGCATGTATACAGAAGCCGGTGCTTGCTGATCATCCAAAAATGGGAGGAAAGTTTTTAAACTGACACAGAAATGGAGCATGAAGGCCTTTAAAGTGCGATACTTTGGGATTTATGGGAGCCATGCAGCTATCTAGACGAAAGCCGAAATTATAAAAGGGTCAAATATTAACTTACTTACCATCATCACACGTAAAATCCTGAATTGCCACATCCTGGATAGGAATCTCTTTGAGGAAGTAAGGTTTTTGACAGCGAGGATTCCCTGTCACGATGCGTTTCCTCCTGAGCCAGTCTCCAAGCCATGCGAGATGGCAGTTGCAGTTGAAGGGATTGGCCAAGAGGTTTCTGAGAACCACAGGAAAGTTTATCCCACATGACACCATCCTTTCATTCTAAGGGTTCTATTTTCAAAAAAGCACACCTTAAATACTGTTCTGCAGACAATACTGTGTGTAAACCACAGGTGAGAGGTGTAATTTAGGCTCTGTGTGGTGAACCTTGATACAACTTGTTTAGAAATAATTTAAAACTGTCAAAGACCTGACTTCATGTCAAGCCACTCTGTACCAATAACACAATAATTTCATATAGAGATGGAGGCTGATTACTTTACATTATTAGCTTTAACCTGACAACAGGTATTCCATTAATTTATCATCTCAAGATTTCCATCTTTTATTTGCTCCAGAGAATAAGTTTCCTGTCTGAAGCGACAGCTAAGCTGATTACATGCCAGTTTCAAAAATGAATTTACTTCTAAAAGCCTCAGTACTTTTGGCATCTCCTTATTGCAGCACAAACATATCGACAATTCCATTATTTATAAACATGTCATCCTTAATATGCAAAATTAGTTACTGGGAGCAAAGTGTCACTTTTCATGTAAAACAGGGATTAAGAATTTTCCTGAATGATGCTACCTGAAGCCAGCACTTTTTCGTGAAACTGAGTGGCAGCTTTGCTTACTCTGTTCACACCCCTTAAATTACACCACACTTAAATTAAAAAAAAAAGGATGTTTCTTTTTATAGAAAATGAGACTGAAGCTTCCTTATAAAACACATATGAATTAAGATTCTCAGCAGGCCAAGGAAATTTAGGCTAGTAATTGGGTGGCACAGGGCACAAGGACAGACAACATGGTAATCCAACCAGCTATAATTGTGTGTTGCCTACCCAAAATGTGTCTTTCTACCATGGTTGAGATCAGTGGGTTTCCATGAGGGGAGTGAGCAGGATGTTCTTCCTGCCTTCTCAGACACTTCTGCAAACCTATCTAATGCTGTATCAAAGGGCACCATGAAAACATACGCTTCATGTGCCTAAGATGGTCCAGAAAACAAAATTTCTCAGAACTGCCTCTACAAAATCCTTTTTTACCTGAACTTTACTAAGTGCTGTGAAATTACACACCAAAGTATTAAGGGAAATGCCCCCAAAGGTCAGAGATTTAGACATGGCCATGATAAAAGACGAAGGTGACTCACAGCGTGGAGAGCGAGTGCAGCGTGTCGAAGGAGCCGGGTGCCACCGTGGTGATCTGGTTGTCATACAGAGAGAGCAGGCGGACAGAGCTCAGCCCTGTGAAGCTGTCATTGCCCACACAGCTCACCCTGTTGCTCCTCAGCATCCTGAGAAAGAAGGATCAGCATTTTTCAGCTCAGCCTGGGCAGGGACCAGGGCTGAAGTGGCTGCTGGAGCGAGGGCTGAGAGGTATGACTACATCCAGTGAAGGGACCACCAGTGCAGTGACCCCTGTGCTGCCTGTCACCTCACCAAAGAGACTGAGAGCAGTGTGTGTGGAGCAAAGGTGGGTGGCTGGGTAGGTTTCACAGAGGCAAGGGGTGTTTCTCAGAATCACAGAATGGGTGAGGCTGGAAATGACAACTGGAGGTCATCTGGTCCAACCCTGTTCAAGCAGCGTTCTCGAGAGATTTTTCCCTAGAGCGTTACTCAGGATTGTGTCCAGGTGGCTTCTGAGTACCTCCGGATGAGACCCCATAACCTCTTTGGACAACCTGCTCCAGTTTCTCCTAAGCTTTGGGTTTTTTTTTTTTCTTTTTCTTTCAATACCACAAGCTGTAACTATGAATTTTTAATTGACGAGAAATGAAATTTAAATTCCCCAAACCAGAGAAACGCAGCCCTCTCTTCATGTCTCCAAGGCTGATGACTCCGGAACTGCTATATATAGAGCAGAGTACCAGCTCACCTCTTCTTGAGGTCCCTTTCACTTCACTTTTCTTAGTACAAATTCTAGAAAACACTTCTACTGGATTCAAAAGCATCTAATTCACATGAAATCAGCATTCCTCCTCAGCATGACTGTAAGACAGTACAGATTTCAGAATCCCAAGCTATTCTAAAATCTCTCAAATTTCTATAAAAATTAAGAGCTTTGAAGTGTGTTGTTCTCCTCTCTGTCCACTAAAGAATGTAATTTTCCCTCATGCTCTTGTCTAAGACTAGCTTCTCTAAACAATTTTAGCAGCTTTAACTGCAAGGTTAGAAATTGTAGACATGATTTATTTAAAATAACTAATGTCTATGGACAGTTGAAACCCCAAATACCACCTAATCTTGGCTGTGGTCTGCAGATCAGAAGGACAGGCTCTCTGAAGAAGGCCAAGATCCTGTAGATTGTATAAACATTTTTTTGATTGGAAAGAACTGAGCTCCTTCATGAAAAGAATGAAATGAGTTCAAGCTATAGTGCTTTTAATCTTGCCTTCACTGTTGAAATGACAAAAAAATTACTTGAGAGAATCATTTCCCACATTTCAATACACACCAGAACAATTTCTTCCTCCAACAAAATTCCCAGTAATGGTTGAGCTAAAATGAATCAGACTCCATTACGTAAAATGTGTAATTCCCGTGCAAAATTCTCTTACTTTGATGATTATTCCCATGCCCATTTCTGAAGTGGGATGTTTACCCATTCTCAACTGCTTCACTGGTTTAGAGGACTCATTGTACCCATAATTAATAACTAATAAATTAATATAATGTATGACTTCTAGTAAAATAGGAATAAAAACTAAAATATGCTTGAATAATCCATAGCTAATTCTCCAAAATATTTTTTTTAGGACAGATACAATATTATTCTCAAAAATGCATATGAGAAAAGAAGAATAAAAACATCCAAATAAGTATACTTACAGTGTTTTGAGACTTTCTAGTCCTTTGAACATTTTGTGTTGAACACTTTCCAAGCGATTGCTTGTGAGCAATAGTTCATTCACACCAGAGGCTCCATCAAATGCTCCTTCTTCTATATCTGTAATCTTGTTATTGCTCAGGTTTCTATTACACATTAACAGAAACAGATAAGAACTGAGGGGATTTTCTTTTATAAATGTCCTAAATTAACTATTAAATGCTGCAGACTGAATAAATTCCAAGAAAGAGTTAGAATCTTAGTTTTGCACTAAGCTTGGAAAAGACCTCCAAAATCATCAAATGCAAATGTTGATGCAATAGCCAAGTTGTTGTGTAAAAGCACAAAATATAAATACATCATTCAACTTAAAACCAGTAAAA